>WOGJ01233859.1:0-15919 GCA_015342185.1 Leptinotarsa juncta
AGATAAGAAATATGTCCAATTCACCAACAGGGTTCTGCAGTCACCGGAAGCATTATCAATGAGACAAATTGTTTTATATGATGTGCTGGTGAGGTACTGGTAAGGTTAATAGTAAAATAGTCATCAACAACACTCAAATATGGAGAACTGAAGAGTACCTGTCAACCCTGGGGTAAAGGCATAGGCAGGATGTTTCATGTGTAACATGAAATATCTACTTTATCTTTGACAAAAAAAAAACATATGAGCTGTTATTCAATCCTCAGAAGTTGAAACTTGTGCGAGCTAATACGTATTGGACGATAGCAAGTGAACTTGCGACCAACACGGCGATCGATTTCAGTGAGTGAACAAAGCACCCACGTCGAATCGTCCGGCTACGTCAATATAATGAACATTACAAAGTATTAAGTGACTTCAATAATGACCCCCACCATTATTTTAGAAATTGTGATTTACCAATTTTATGGATAGGTGTTCTTTTTTGTTGCAGAGATTGGTTGGATTCGAGCTCATTGTGAGGGAATATAGCAAGAATACAACTCAGAGAAGATCGTATAGTCAGTCAGTCAGACATTCGAAAGTACAAATATGACTGGAATTCCATTAGCTCGTATTGCTTCACTGGTATAGGAGGCACGAAGGATTCGTTTACCTTAAAGAATATCGTCCTTTTTTGAAGAGAAGTTGTTATCTCTCAATGATCTATGGTTATTAATGAAAAAGAGTGGACCTTAAATTTTCCTTATTGTGTTAATTCATTGAATCTCAATTTGGGTCCTGTCTTCCTTGAGATTCAAATAAAGAGATCTGAATCCAATGATGAACAGCTGGTTATGCTGAGAGCTTTTACACAGCCTTTGTCAAACCAGGATCTATTGCCTCACTTCTATTCAATGATGTATGTTGGCCTCCATACCTCAAAAATGGATTTGAAGAATTTCAAAATTTCCATTTTCATTTCATTCTTGTAGGTCTATGAAGGGAAAATTATAAATCTCCTTAAATGCTCCTTTATGATTCATTTTCTCTTTTTGAATCAATTTAGCAGCTGCTGTCACCAGATGCAGATTTCTCCACGTCAAAATTTGGAAGTTAGGCAATTCCGAAGAGGCTGTAGGGTTCGTGCCGATCGCAGGAAGAGTATTCTCTTCTCGATACGTTGACAAAAAGTCTCTAATTTGTTTTTGTTTTCTTAACTTCATCTTACTCAAGAGGATGGTATTTTTCTCAGACCAAGAAAAAGTGAAAGTCCAAGGTTGCAAATATAAAGTATATTAAGTAAAAAAACGACTCCATGGACAAAATAATAAAATAACCACGTGTAAAATCTTATAAAAAAATGTTGAATTAAAAAAAAATTGAAGCAACTAGAACAAATAATTCGCCGCCAATTTGAGTATGCTATTTACTATTTAATTTAAACTCTTGAACAACTACAAAGGTACCAACTCGGTACAAAACACTTTTATTTTTACTTTTACTTCAGGGAGAGTGGTGTAAAACTTTAAATTTGCTCCCTTTTTCTGTAATTGTAATATGAACTCTCTAGCTAAACAACCCGCACTAGGATCTCAACAATATATAACCTCTTTGCATATAGAAACTGGACTCAAATAAAATAATATGTGACCTCTCTGTCAATATCAACAATAACTCCTCTATTTAGTCCATCTTCCTCAGCTTCGAAGGCTGAGGGATGAGACCCCTCCGATCTCGTCTCTACGGGGTCCGGTGACCGACCTTTTCTGTTTTATGTGTCGCCCGCAAGAAACCCCCAAGCCCTCGCGTCAACTACGCTAACCACAAAAACCTCATCTCAGCGTTTTTTAACCTTCCGAAGTGTATGATCATCGGCAGGATGCAATATATTCATTTGTTCAGACTAGTCAAATTTTTACATGACCACAACGAGGCTTGAAGGGTCCGACAGTCATAAAGTAGTTCAGCGCTTTTTCAACTGGAAAAATATCGACACCGAAGAAACGGGTGATCCACCTCGATCTCTATAATGAAATAATATTTTACGGTAACCATCACAAAGGCAGTTATTACAGGAAGATATTATTGATAGGTCAATAAATAATAAAGAAATCCTTGTTTAATATCGTTATGAGATAATGAGATTATACCAAACGAAAGGGGATGAAAAATAGGTCAACAACTTTAAATGCCGAAACAAATAAGACCAATGAAAGTGTGGACTCAAGAAATATCAAATATATCATATTCTTTAATGTGGTTTCATTACTTATAACAGAGGAAGGTATCCACTACTGTAGTAAATATACTGTAGTCCTCTTGATTTGTCTAAATTACCGTAATTCTGTAGTTTTTATACACAGGACGGTTTCCAATGTGGATCGCTCCACATTTCTCGGACTATTTTAATTAGTTTATCCATATGTAACGATGCCATCGGTTCGGAACATGATGGATTATATCGTGAAATTTCTGATGGATTACTTGGAGTGAGAGGTAAACAAGTGCTGATTTGATTTGGCGCAGAACAATGTTATTTGGAACATAACATAAACAAGAAGATACAATACGCCCAAATCGAGTATCAATATAATACATACATTGATAGAGCTATATACAAAGTGAATATTGATGACCATATAGTATATTAAATCAAATCGACAAAATGGTTGAAGGCTTTTCGGTTTTGAATGCCGCTGATTTTTTGAATTCAATAATGATATTAATAATAATGTTTTCATTTTGAATTAAAAATAAAACGGTACATTGTATTTTCCGTTTGCTACTCAGAAATTCCAAGGGTGAGTTCACCTGAGGGTGATCTACCACTCAACGCTTGCCATTTTGAATATAATAATATAATTTTCTCATTGATCAGGCCGTTACTTGATGAAGATGCATGGTAGTTTCATGAACTACACCTCAAGATCCGATCTTCACAAACTTTACTTGAAAAATATATATCACAACATGTTTCTCTAAGAAAGTAGCTTAATCAAGTGGTTTGAATACTTCAAGTATTTAGATATATTTAGATATTATAGGTAACCATAATCGAGACTACCTCCAAAAAATTACCTAATCCTTTACCTAAGGATCCTGTTCAATTATGATCACCTGAAGCATATTACCTCAAATCTACATCAATAATAATTCTTTCTCTGTTTTTAAGAAAACAAGTTAAATAATGGTGATCTATTCAAATCCCATTGGTCATTCATTAAAATGTTTCAAACCTTTATTTTCTATGTGCAATATTTCGAACTCTTCGTTAAAGATATGATTTTCTCCTAGAATTCAATATGTTGATTTTGTTTTCTTATTTACATATCTCGTATGATGTTTCTAGATTCGATTCCTAAATGTAAGTTTGACCAATATATGGATGTTTTGTCTTTATTATTTTCAACTAACTTTCCCAACGTATTACTTGTTCTATATGTAATTTTAATATCTCTTACCCTCAAAAATGAAGCCACTTCTTCCATCGTTTGTCCAAAATACGTTGAAGCTCCATAATTTTGATTATCTACCTTATTAATAGAAAAGAAGTCTCGAATCGCTTTTGCGTAGACTTTCTTGGAAAGTATTTTGCTTATAATTCGGCTTCAAACCCATTTTTAACCGCAATATTGCTTTATTGAAATTATTTATTGAACAGATTGAATATATCTTCAATAAAGAAGTCAATATTGTAGGTTTTCTTCATAGCAATCCTTGGTCAGTCTTCATGTGGAGTTTTCCTGAATTGGCCTATCCGTTCATTAATTCCGTTTCAAACATGCAAGTTTTTGCACCCTGCTCAGCCCAAGAACTAGACGAAAACTGTGTTACATAAAATTTATGATGAATTATTAATGAACGATCGGTGGGAAATGATGGTGAGATGAATGTGCAAACATAATGTGTGTGATTATTTTAACGAGAATCCTAGGTCACTGGAGAGACATTATTGGTCAACTGACGGGTAGCTGCCCGGGCAGCAACTCGGTTTAATTTTCGACAACGAGGTAATCACGACTCTGTCACCGAGTTGGAACCCGTTAAGCAAAAGGTTCATATACTACAGTAGAAAAATAATAATAATATATTTATTCTCAACAGGTTTACATCCACGAATAGAGAATATATAAATAATCAGAGGGCATTAAGAAAGAGTCAGATCACAAAAAAGAATGTAAAACAATCATAACAGTACAAACACAAAAGTACAACAATCATAACAGAATTTTCAATAGTTCTCAATATGAACTGTTTTGATGTCACGTGTATATTGCACTGGTCGGAAACTTCATTCAACACCTTACACTTTACAAATAAATTTGTACTAGGATTCCTATTGTAGATAGGTATTGTGATCTAGGTACAAGAAAGTGAATTTGTCTTAACAAGTCACTACAATCAACTGGATAGAATTCGTTACACTTGAAAAAAATGAATGTCAAGTACTTACATTGATCAGATTCTTATCGCTGAAGGGAATTTTGATAGAATGTAGAATAATCTACCATTCTTCTTATGAAAATAGCATACAACCATTTGGGAGTATTAACTTTGAAAAGTATCTCCATTTTCTGGAGAAATATACCGATAGCTTCAACGCCGACGATATAATTTGAGTCATATGAGTGTCAAATGTAAGCCTTCGCTCAAACATGACCCCCAAATCTTTAAACGTGTCACCGTTTTCGAAAGCAGTAGTATTTATGGAACAATCGGAAATTATCGGATGTTTTCTGGAAGATATGGTGCAAATGATCTATGCTTTGGGGGAAACAGCCTCCTTGCGTCTAGGATTTATGAAATGAAGTTTCCCGAAAAAAGACAACCAGATGGAAGGGCATTTTGGTCTCTAAAAACAAGATTTGAAAGAACTGGTATTGTCAATCAAGAGGAGTTCGAAAGTGTCTGAAGAGAATACATTTCAAATTGCTCTTCACCTTGTTGAAAATCATCACGTGAGTACCCGAGATCTCATCAGGAAATTGGAATTTTCTAAAGTTTCAGATCACAAAAACACAAAAGTACAACAATCATAACAGAATTTTCAATTGTTCTCAATATGAACTGTTTTGCTGTCATGGTGTATATCGCACAGGTCGGACACTTCATTTAACATCTTACACTTTACAAATAAAGACGACTTTTTTAGTCAATTTATCCTAGGATTCCTATTGTAAAAATAAATTATATGCCTGGATTGCGATCTAGGTACAAGAAAGTGAATTTGTCTTAACAAGTCACTACAATCAATTCATGGATAGAATCCATTGCACTTGAAAATATGAATTTCAATAACTTACGCTGATCAGATTCTTATCGCTGAACGGAATTTTGATAGAATGTAGAATAATCAACCTTTCTTTTTATGAAAATAGCATACAACAATTTGTGCGTATTAACTTCGAAAAATCTCTTCATTTTCTGACGACCGATGGCTTCAACGACGACGATACAATGTGAGTTATATGAGTGTCAAATCTAAGCCTTTGATCATAACGCCCAAATCTTTAAACGTGTCACCATTTTCGAGAGCAGTAGTATTTTTGGAACAATCAGAAATTACAGGATGAAGTTTTCTGTAGACAGACAGTACTTTAAATTTATCTATATTGAGTTGAAGTCTATTCTCACTACAGCAGATTTGAACTGCATTGAGCGAGTCCTGTAGATGATAGCAGTAGTCTATGAACCTAATTACTGAATAAATCTTCAGGCCATCTGCGAAAAGTGAATAGTGACATGTATTCCTTACCGTAATGTTATTTATGAAAATTAAGAATAAGAGTGGCCCCAGATCAGACTCCTGGGACACTCGTGACATTAAAATGTAATGGATTAAATATATCCCTCCACATTCGACAAGCTGAATGCGATATTACAGATAAGAGTCGAGCAATCCAATTGAAGAAGTGGAGAAGAGAACTTCTTTGAAGTCATTTTTTATTTTTATATCTGTATGAATGACATCAACTTGTTCTGTTGAATTAAGATTAGAAATATGTTCTGTTATACTAGCCAGATTTGTTACAGTAGACTCTTTGGACAGGAATCCATGGTGATTTGGTGTTATTATCATTTTAATATCGTTATATATTCGATCATAAATAATGCTTCCAATCAGTTTTCTAAAATTGCATATTATAGCTATTGATCTAAAATGTAATACAAAACCTCATGGAATGTTGAATATGAAAACGAAGTAGATGTTCAAAATGTTCACTGCGAATGTCTTGGCAACATCCTAATTTTAAATAAAACTGTCTGATAATATTATTGAACATAACTTGGTATATCATATTGTATTCACTGAAACTTGAGGGTTTCCTAAATCAAGATATAAATTTGCCAAATAATTATCGCCATTCGAGTTGCCCTCAATGAAAAAGGGACCAATGGTTTCCTACAATCCCTGCCCGAACATTAACCTTTTGAGGGCATTGCGTGCCTTCTTCTCCCATCCAGTGGGGATATTCCGTTGACCATTAGCTGTAATATTGCCGATTAGCATGAACGTTAAGAGACAAAGTATACTCATCAGAAAGCATAACGTCTTCTGATTGGATGATATTGCTATCCAACATGTCTATCATTTGCTCACAAAAATAAGTTCTTCTATCAAAATGGTCTTCCATGAGCTTCTGAGTAGGTATCATTTTGTAGGGATGCAATTTATTTTAATATGGTTACTTTCGATGAATGGCTAACATTGAATGTAGTGGACGGCTATCTACCCGATGTATGTGGGTTTTCTTCAGCATCAGATCTAATTTGAGTTCATCACTCATTGCATTGGCAGCTGCTTTTTTTATCTGCCACACATGACCTAGCTCGCGAAACTGCTTCTCTATTTTGCTTATGGGTAATAAATTAGTAAATTTTTCATGAAATAAGCGAGCTACTTCTTGTTGTGTTCGGGTTTTATCTCGGTAACCAATCATTTGTAAAACTGTTATTTTATGTACTTCTGTTAATCTAACCATTTGGCAGACTTGAAGGTGACGAACTTTAAACTTGAATTAAAATACTGACATCTGATGTAACATACAAAACGAGTTAACTAGGTGTTTCAAACTAACCTTGCCACGGAAATCATCTACAGTTTTTCAAAGGATACCACCCAAAACGAACATTGCTAAGGTTTTTTATTTTTTCTTAATTATTGCAATAAACTTGAAAGCAATAAAATTTCTGAATAGAGAATGAAGGGACTTTTCAAGCAATATATCACAAGCCTATACTTCTCATTTAAAAAATTCGGGGTTGTATTCATCATTCAACGAGTGTCGAAATTATAATTCAAATTTGAAGATATGTACCGTAATCGAAATAATGAATTTATTCCATTTGGCTTTTACACACTGTATATTTCCTCACTCACCTCACCATATCGATTCAAAAATGAACTGTGTTATCATTCCATGTTCCAATGACACTGTAGATTATTTGGCTAGTGTGATATGATATTTTTTATTAATCATAAATCCAGTAGTTATCACGTGGGAGCAGAGATTTCAATTTCCGTCAGTTTGGTCCGATATATCTATATCATTTATATTCAGTGTCTGAAAACAGATAGGAATTGGGAAAAGTGCTTGCTGATAAATCATCAGATTTACCGCTGCTGAGACTTTGACGTATACATTGAGATTTACAAATGTCATTCAGCAAAACAGATGTTTCATAAATAATCACCAAAACTTCTTTCTCTCATTTATTAGGACAGTGTTGAAACTGACGGAATACAATATAGAAATACGGTTTTTGAATGAAATGTATATATTTGATTGAAATTGGTTGACCATTTTTCATGGTGAATTTCATTAGTTTGGACATCCATTGTATAAAATGATATAATACGATTTGAAATCTCTGAAAAAACACATGAAATTGAGAATTCAAATAAATAGCTGAAAATAACAATAATATAAACCGTGAAATGAAATTACATTAAAATGAATATAAGAGATTGGAGATGAAATATAAAAATTAAAGTAACTTCAAACCAGGTTACTTCATTGTTAGTATCTACAATCGTCTTTAAGTGATGTTAAAGATTTCGAGAAAGCTTACTGTACCACAGTAAGCTCCCTCATTTGTATATACTTCCAAAAATTCAGAAGAATGATGTTTCTCTCAGACTGATCATTAGTTTAAAAAATTCAGATACTGAAAACTTGTCCAGATTTTCAATTCTCATAATGAAACCACTGCAAGGAAAAAATTCATCTTTTGTGAAAAGGTATTTTGTCGAATTACGAGAGATAATCGAAGTCACGGAGCAAGATCAATTAACCAGTTTCGATTTGCAAAGCACTTCAAATCATACAGAAGAAGCTATCTGAAGACGAGGACTTAGAAGATAGAACTATAGAAGTGATCATGGATTCACTGGTCCAATATTATCGCCACTTTCACCAGTAATACCCAGTACATACGTATATGGAGTAGTTTGTAACTCTGGTCATTGAAAGAGCCCACAAGACGCCCCGAGTGTGGTTGAGATACCTTGATGACACCTTCATAGTATGAAACTATGGGAATACAGAACTAGAACCTTCCATCACCTTCATAATGGAAAAGGAATTCCACAACGAATTTCAATCTAAGACGTATTGGTAAAGAGGACCAACACTAAATGGAAAAAACCTATGCACCGAAAATCCAATCACACGGGACAATATCTGAATAACGAATCCAACAACCATCAATTCACCAGTAGAATCTAGTGGATCTTGCCTTTGGGCTCTGTAAAACAGAGAAAGGTCTCGAGGAGGGATTATGCATCATAAAAAAATGTTCAACGGATTAGTTACTCCAAAGTGAAACGCAGCTGGGAGAACTCTGGTTCAAGAGGAAGTTCAGAGAAGCTGAATATATGTTGTCCAGCGAAAAATGCCCCACTCTTACTAAACCGGTGAAGCAGTGAGAGGGAAAAAGGAGATAGGCGAAAGCGTTTGAATGACCTATAAATTGTTACTTTTTTGAGGAATAGTCCAGTCATCACGTGAAAACGATTGTGGATACTAACAATCGAAACGTCGTGAAGTAACCTGGGTAGAAATGATTTCAATTATGATTTTTCATCTTTATTTGTTCAATTTAAAACTTTTTGTTTGTTTTTATTTTATTGTACTTTCATTTCACGGTTTATGTCCAGATATAATGGTTATTTTGAACTATTTATTTTGAAATTTCAATTTTATTTGTTTTTTCCAGAGAGTTCGTATCATATTAAAGAATGTATTCAAAGAATCAAGAACCAACTTTCTGTCAATATGAATACTGACGAATTGAAATTTATGAAAATGTAAATGAAATGTAGATTATTTCCGTTGGTTTGAAATCGGTTAATAATGCTTCTTGCTGAATATTACAATCTGCCTGAAAAGGTGTTACCAGATTTGAAATTCATGAAAGATTGAATGAATGGAAAATATCTGGAAATAACGGGACCAAAATATTTGGTGAGTTACTTAAAACAAAAATAATGTACAAAAGAGAGATATGAGCAAAAATAAATCCAAAGTGTAAAACAAATAAATTATTGTTATCCGAAATGTAAATGAACTATTGATTGGGTGAAAATCTGAACATATATGAACAAAAAAATGGAAAAAATAATGGAATACAGGATAAATAAAGAAATAAAATGAAAATAAAGAAAACGTTTTGTGCCAAATTATTTCACGACGTACCGATTTTCAGTATCCGCAATTATCTGTGGGTAATAGCTGGCTCATTCCTCATGATGGAGAGTATTTATCGGAATCGTCTTTGCTCTCTTCTCTCGATTTTCAGGGCACCGTAGACTGTTTTTCAGTTCAATAAAAGATTTCAAAATGTTTCGTATCTTCAAACCAAACTGGTTCAATGTGTCTTTGGTCAACGCAGCATCTTTGTATTTTTTCTCAAATCGGTGTTCCTCCCTGTTGATTACCTCAGCTGTGGATCAGCTCAGATGAGTCCAAATATGCTTCGATACTTCTGATTTGCTGGTTTCTCCTCGCTGGGTTTCTCTTGTGCACGCCATTGTCGACTTTGAACGGCCTCTGGGTTTCACCGATGTAGGATCTGGTGCACTCGAATGGTATCCAATAAATCCAATTCTCGGAGTCGCAGTCTGCGTTTGATCGCTGTTTTTTGTGACAGCAATAAATGTTGTTTACAGATAAGAATCAGGTTCGAATGTGGAACATTGACCCAATTCTTCTCATCCTCTTCGACATTATCTGTCGTAAGGGAGGAATAACTCTAGTTGCACTGTCTTCCTCACTCAAGTAACAGTTCTACTGAAGACCTTTCATGATAGGACCTAGTTTCTTTTCGAGACTTTTTTTGTATTACAGAGCGTGAATGCACTATCAATGAAGGTCTTTCAGATCCACCTGGTGAAAGTAACGCTAGTAAGACGCCATGGAAACAAGGAACTAGACATTATTTCACAGCACCTCAACAACGTGAGACCATCCTTGAGTTTTGATAGAGACGTTTCAAGACACCATGGTGAATAGAATACCATTAATCTCTCAAGCAAAGAGTCATCAAGACTCTGATTTATCGTTCTCTGTAATACGAAGAAGAGTTTCGACAAAGAATTAGACCACATCAGGGAATTTCTACAACAAAATGGCTCAATTCCAAAATTTTGGCGAAACAAACTTTGAGCAGTAGGCAACGGAAGGAAGAGAATCTGTCACGACCAGTACCATCACTTCATCATGTCGGAAAATATAACATATAATCGAGTCTGAGTAAATTGAAATCTGTCGAATTTCTTCATTGTTATTTCACAGAAAATGTTTCACTGATTAGACCTCTTGATTGCACTGAAAGGGGTGAATATTCTGAAAGTATGGTAATATTAAAAACTTCACATTGCTTCGGGTTTCAACATTCTCAGTTTAACTTTTAGAAAAAAAATCTGCCTCATCTATTATGCTCCCCAAACCTCTCGCCAACCGACATCGATAACTTTCTTACCAGTAAAACTTTCACCAATCAGGATCTGGGAAAAAAGGCCTTCGTCGATTTCATCAAATCTCGAGCACACAATTTTTATGTTGACGAAAATAATCAACTGGTGTTACGTAGTCAAAAGTGCACTGAATTGAATGGCCCTTATGTCGATTGAATTGAATAAGTAGCCAATGGGATAATACAGTTTGAGGTAGAATCATGAAAACGGAGAAAAAATTTGAAATAACATATTTATCTGGTATTTTCGGAGAGTTAATTCAAAACTATTCATTTTCTTTTCAAATTTTGTATGAAACGTTTCTTCCCAATGGTCGTGTGTGCCCCATCAGTCTATGGTACAAAAATTTCATTTTGCTATTTTCTCGCTCAATCATTCGTTCACCAGTTTTCTTAAAAAATTGTTTCCGAAATAAATTCAGAGTTAAGCCCACAATAGACACACAACACACCAGCAATACATGAAAACTGAGAAAAAACGTAACACGTGTATACTGCAAAGAACCACAGAGAAAAAATAAAATACTCACACAAAAAATGACATATAACAAGAAACATACAAAAAACAACACATAAAGAACACATCGTTACTCGGAATTTATTGTATACGATGTGTGATTCCTTAACAATTCATATTTTCGAAGGTTTTAGCTATTATTAATCAGAGAACTCCGTTCACTTTAACGTTCATAACTTTCAGATGCTTCGCACAACTTCCACATGACGTTAGAAATTGGACTTTGTGCGGGCGATTGACTTCTGTAATTCGATAAACACTGAAGGACTGTTTTGCTAAACTTTGATAATGGCGGTGAAATTCGATAAAAGTAATTCTGTCTCTCTATCTTGAAGCACTTGAAACTAATGCAAGATTCCCGAATGAAAGACAAACATTACAGCAGAAATTGATACTACTGCTAGCGAGAGATGACTAATTTATCTAATCAACAAATCAATAAGGTGATGGAGTGAATTTCCTTTCAGCTGTACTCAATTTTCAAATTTTGTTGTGAATGTATGGATTTTTTGAATTTGTCAAATTCAATGTCAATTCAATGTATTAGTTTTCAACAATCAAACTCTACTGAAAATTGAACCACGAGAACTGGAAACGAGATCGATGCTTCTTTGAAGAAAACTTGATTTTCCTGTCTGAATAACTGAAAAGGCCATTTCCCATAAAATCTGCCTTTTCCCTATTTAAAATTAGGAAATTCTGATAAATCTTGCAAAAGATTATTCTAACACTTAGGAATCGATATTTCACATCTCAATTTTCAAAACTAAGCTAAAATATCCTAGAAAACCAACGTTTTTACATGTTTTCTAGATGTTCACTCTGGAGCTCGCGAAATTCAAAATCAGTTTTGTTTCGCGACAGAAGTAACTTTTCGGTCTGTACCCTGAACGTTGAATTGGCCAGCCAAAAGTCCAAATCCTAACCCTATTGACTTTTTCTTCAGGGGTTTCATGAAAGAAGAAGTGTATTCTATTGACACATTCGAATTCAAATGTAACACTCAGAATAATTTGGGGGCTTTTAGGAATTCAACCCCCCCCTTAAATGTTTTGAGATGAACAGATTTCTTGGTTTCTTACGAAAAAGATGATCTCACGATGAGAAAGCCATGGATCTGTTATCGTTACAAAATATTAAACAGTTCGAGAAACATTGGAAAGAATCGATATTCATTTTGTACCTTTCAAAAGCTGTAACTTTTTTGTGTGCACATTTGCATTAGGGAGAGTTAAATCGAATCAAATTATTTCGACCCCAGAATATGTGGTTCAAATTATGTCCTACCTTTTTTCTCTTTCACCCTGTATAGTGCATCATTTTGATTAATGTCAAAGGTATTAGGCAACGTTTTTGATAGAAGCTCCACGAGTAGAAATACTGCCTCGATTTCTCGGGAATAACATGGTCATATTCACATTACTAAATTTTATACACGAAGTTTCCTTTTGAGTAACGGTGAAAACCTAGATAAAATCAATTTGGTAGTTTTTGAATTTGTTTTATAATGTTATAGGTTTACTTGAAAACATTTTATTTTTAGATGGAAGTAAAATATCATTGTTTTTTCAATTATCGAAACGAAGGTACGACTATTGGTATCAACTCTCTACTTGTACCTACATTTAAAAAATGTTTTCATTCTTGTATTTCAAAAAAGAAGTTGATCACAAGAACTTTCTTGTGATCGCTTAGTAACAAATTATTGATCATCCATGTGCATATCTATTTTTGTTGTTACGAATAATTATTGTTATCATCATTATTATTATTTCCATTATGACATCATCATTTTTCAACTAAATATCATATTATCATAGGCTGTAATGTGCTTACAAATAACATAATAGTATTATGTTCGATCCCGTCATTAATTTCATTTGTAGGGAAACATCGATCTTATTTTCAGCGATAAATGGGAAGGAGCACCTTCATAAAAGAAGTAGTATTATCAAAACCATTGTGGAATATCATCACGAGTACATTGAAAGACATCACATTTAGAGATGAATAGATTACTTTAACAGATTACCTCAGCATTCAACAAAAAAACTGAAGTAGACTAGTATCGATATGTTTAATCGACTGAAAAAAAAAACAATTTCTGAAAATAAATTGGTTTGCGAATGGGTGGTTACAGATTTTTGTGCAAACTGACTGTTCGGAAAAGAAATGATACGATAATATGCTGCGTATTTTCGTGATACGGATTTTATGTTCACAAACTTGAAAGCAATTTCTGCATTTAAATTGAAAGGGATATTTTTTCATAAGACAAAAATAGGTCTTATCTTTCTCCTCTGTCATTCTATATGAAAAAATATTTCGACAGGGCTCTTTCAGTTTGTCTGAAAGTTACTTGTATGCACGAGCTACACATCCTTGTGAATGATTCATTCTTAAAATCAATTGTTTTTGTCGTTTTTTTTTAATATTTTTGTATGAAGATAGGAAAGTATAAATCCAAATCCTATCTTTTTCTACACATTCTTCATGTATTTTTTTTGGTTTGTGATTTGTTCTTTCTTAACAACATCGGTTATAGCCAACATATATATGGAGTGGTTTGAAAGTCTGGCCATTAAAGAAACCTTCGAAATCCCCCGAGGCCGGTTGAGATACGTTGACGACACGTTCATAATATGGAACTATGGGAATACAGAACTAGACAACTTCCTGAAGCACATTTCGAAAAGTTTGGTTGTTTGCAATGTTTTTTTATTTTTTTTAATATGTATATATTTTAGATACATATTAAGATGGTCAGATGGTTTTCAAAATAGTAATATTATCAACAAAAAAAAATACTTGAATTCGAAACGGCGGAAAACAAATATTTTTTTGAGAATAAATGGATTCTGTCACCCAACCAACCTATTTTCACATCAACAATGTGAGTCCTTCCATCATTTTCACAATGGAGAAAAATGTCCACGACGAATTGCCATTCTTAGACGTATTGGTGAAGAGAATCGACACTTAATGGGGAAAATATGTATACTGAAAACCCACTCACAGAGGACAGTATCTGTACTGGGAATTCAACCACCACCAATCGACTAAGAAAGGAATCATCAAGACTCTAGCAGACCGTGATTTCAGGCTCTGTAACACAAAGCAAGGTTTGGAGAAGTAACTAGGCGTCATTAAAAATTACCTTCAATGGAATGGTTACTCCAGAGTTATGGTGGAAAAGTCTCTGGCTAGAAAACAGCAAGAGCCTCACATGGAAAAGAAGCCGCCACAACCATCATTTGTACTACCCTAAATCAGAGGATTTTCGGAAAAGATAACAAGAATTGGGTCCAAGAATAACAGAAGAACCTGCCTCAGATCTAGGAACACTATCCATAGCAGTCTCACAAAAACCAGGCCACCAAACGCGGACTGCGATTCCAAGAATTGCATTTACCGGATACCCTGCGAGTGCGTGTCGGTGAAACTAAGAGGCCATTGGAAGTTCCCTTTCCGCGAACAGCGAGGAGAACCAGCAAATCAGGAATAGCAGAGCATGTTTGGACTCATCAACATAACATTGAGTGGTCACAAGGAGGAACACTGGTTTAGGAAAAAATTCAAAGTGGTCGCATATATGTTGTCCAACAACGAATTTAGCTAGCGTAGAGATCCACAACATCTGGAAACCTATAACCAAGCGGAGCACAACCAACTCCCGCTAAACGGTCTGCTACCGCTTAAACCGATGGAGCGGAGGAAGGAAAAGGGGATCGGTGAAAGCACATGAATGACCTATAAATAGTCATATCTAGGAAGTCAGCACCCGATGAGGATTGTGTATACCATCAATCGAAACGTCCAGAAGTAATTTGGCTTGGATTCTTTCTATTTTCAATTTTCATTTCTTGTTATTAATTTTGAATTTTCATTTTTGTTATGTGTTCAATTTTCAATTGTTGCTTGTAGTTTATGTCATTATAATTTCAGTTTTTTTTTGCCTGATATAATTGTTAAATATTAGCTGATCTTTCTTATTTTTATAGAGATTTCAAATCAACTCATATCACATTAGACAATGGATGTCCGAACTAATGCGATGCACCACGTGTCAACCACCTTCAAAGAATGTAACTGTTAGTAATTCGATTATTTTTACACGCTTTATATTAGCTTCACCTGTTTGAATGTATGTATGTTTGTTTGTTTGTATGCATGTTTGTTTGTAACTCTCAATCTTGGAATCTATATTGACAGAATTATTGGCATTATTGCTTGATCTATTCGCGGGCAAATGGCGTTGTATGTGAACTACTTGATGGTTGTTCAAAAAAAAATCAAAATAATAAATATAGTTTAAAATTCTAAAAAACACGCTTTTATAGCATATGAAACTTGAAAGTAAAAAATAAATATAGTTTAAAAAAACTAAAAAACACGCTTTTGAAGAACACCGAACTGAAAAGTTGAAAATAAATATAGATTAAA
>WOGJ01234102.1:0-10910 GCA_015342185.1 Leptinotarsa juncta
CTTTCAGCTCAGGAGTGGATACCCGCCCTAGAGGCGATCTACAACTCACAAAGTATAATGACTCAAACCATGGCCAAGGAACACGACAAAAAGATCTTATCTTTCAACTTGCGCGTCATAGCTATAGAAAGTATTACTACACTGTGGTAAATCTATTCGGATGTGACCAATCTCGTATAATTTGGATTGAACTTTCTTAGGTAAGTCGTTTAATCCTTAAATATATACTAGTACATCAGGATTGTCCATTTTATCTTATTTATTTATTATAATTTCTAACACATCGCTTACAACATCTGGGTCATTTAAATGTCATGCAAACAGTCTTATACCAGTCACACGCATCAACCATTGTATTAATTTATAGTTACTCATTTAATTGCGTGTGTGCCAATGATTTGTGAATATTTATTTTTAGAATTAGACAGGCAATTGTCAGTCAGTATGTTTATTATTTATAAGTTTTATTGCATTGTATTTTCTCGAAACAAGAAAGTGTGAAAAACCGATCGAGTACTCATTTATTCACCTTTATCTTCTTACTACATTGTTCTGTATTCTTCTTTCCTACGTGATTGAATATTATTATCATTATCAAGTGATCCAGTAGTTTGCAGATATAGTATACTAGCGATCGACCCCAGAATCAGTGTCGCATCAACTCATAACCAATACTAACTTTTGGTGAAATCCACTCTAACAAAAGTATGATCTCATATGATTTTGAAATAGTTCCTGTCTACCTGAAGATAACGCAAAATAAAAATTCCACCTGTACTTCCATAATGATTCACTGGATGAAACAAAACCAACGCAACAGCAAATTTTCTTCATCACGTGTGTGGCATCAGTTTGTGGGGTCACTGGAATTTATTTGATCACGGTATAGATTCAATTTTGCGATAATTCCGCAGATATTGAGTGAAATTATGAGTTTGAATGGCAATACTTACGGTACTTAAGTGTGTGTACAGATATTTGTGATTTTGACGTAGGTGGATATCTGTTTTTAACAAATCTAGGATAACATTAAAAACTTTATTGCATGATTTTGATGATATAAGATATATGACAGCAAACTGAAATGGTTTTATTTTTAGGAATGACTAATTTTCCAAAGAAAGGAAGGAAGCAATCAGTTTAAAAAAAACTAACTCTATACATAAATGTGTAGATCATGCAAAGAAGTAAGTTGCAGCTACTTTTATATAAACATTAAATTTCACGAAAGAAAAATACTTTGCAAACAAAAATTCTTATATGAACATTGAAATATACAAAGAAGTTTGTATTCCAAATTATCGTTGAGGAATTGAATCAGATATCATCCACAGGATTTCTACACAATATACTGAATGAAAGATAAGATAAGATTATAAGAGGAGGGCTTTTTCTTCCAGTTTGAGTCTGAAAGTTACTTCTTTGCCTGATCTACACATCTGTGTATAGAGTTACTTCTATAAAACTGATTGCTTCCTTCCTTTCTTTGGAATACTTCCACATTTTTTTATATCAAGAGGGAGTAGTAGAAAGTCAAAAACTTTTTTTCCAAAAATATATGAGATATAAATATGATTCAAGTGATTCAACGCTAGAAATTGAAACGTATTGTCTTGAAGGAAAAATATTATGGAAACATCATTATGATGCTGTCCATCATTTACAACAGAGTCGTTTTTTTACGTATACAAAAAAATGTTCACCAAAATCTTGTAAAAAAATTAAAGTAATATGGAAATGGTTGAAAAAAATTATAAAGTGAGGAGGTGATAGAGTTTATTATTTTCTGAATGGTGAAAAAGTCTTGGAAATTTTTATAACTTGTCAATGAGTTATTCGGACGGATTTTCACCATTCGAAACTCGAATTTAATAGCGTGTTTTGTTGTAAACTTTTATCTATTGTTTTCACTGCAGCAACAGCAATTAAATTGCTGCACACTTCAACTGTCCATGGTTTTTTCCGCTCATGTTCTGCAAAGGAGAAACATAATTTGAAATGAACAACAATAAAATAAATCAATGAACATAGCCTGTAGGGGCCGATATCTACAAGTGATTATTACTTTAAATGAAGTTATAATGTCGTCGACCGTTTTCACATAGCGAACTCAATTTACAAAAACACATACAAAATACCGAAACGTTTTGTCGCCCGCGACACAAAGTTTCAAAATGTTCCTTATTTTGATAACTCAAGTTTTGTTTTTTCGAAATCAACAGTTGTTGTTTTGTTGTAGTTCTGTCCGTTTGGTGGAAATCCGCCATTTTACCTGAAAAACTAAGTAAATGTGGAATGCAATAGAGTGCATTTCTTTAATGTCCCCCCTATTATTTTTTGAACCATTCAACTCAAAAAATTGAAATTAGATGTAGGTAAATTATTGCATTAATACTTTATTTTGAAGTGAAATTAACAGATGAAACTTTCAAGATGTTGACTGGGCGCCATCTGGGAAAAAAATTAATCGGAAAGAGGGGTCTTGTGACACATCATTTTGAAACTCCTGATGAATACTTCACAACCCTGAAATATAAAGTCAATATCTTCACCTACTACAAAACATGTAATAATTTCCTGAAGACAAACACATTAATCTCGATATTTCTATCGATATTTCTAGCCACATGGCAAATACAACAACCCGATAAGATTTGTTAAGTTATTTTTTTTATAAAAACGTCAAAAATGTCAGTACGACAATGAACATCATTGTTCAGTAAGAATATTCTCATTTAGTTTTCGGTTTTACTAGTAGAAAGGTACCACGTCAACTATCTCTGAATGGTCAATTCTCGTATATTGGAATAAAAAATTGAGGCGGTGCGACCCGTAAGTTTCACGAGACTAAAGTATTTTCAATGAACGTTTTTCGAAACTTCCTATCTATAGAAAATATTTGAGGAAACTTCACAACTACCGGTAGTGTATATAAAAAAAGCCCATAGGTCATTCGTCCGATTCGAAAGAACTGGTGAGATGGTAGTAAATCCTGAACAATCTACTTATTCCGTTGCAAATGTTTGCGATGTGTCTCCTTTTACTGTGTAGAGAAATTTGAAGAGGAATACGCATCATCCATATCATCCATATAAAATTAACTGAAGATGACCCTGATCGAAGAACAGAAATCATGACGGAAACCATTGCAAGGCATCTTACCTATCTCCATTTATATTTGTTTTAGTGACGAATGCACATTTTTTTATACGGCAGTGTTCACAGACAAAATTCCCGTTATTGGAGTGACACCAATTCTCACGTTTTCTGGGAAACACATACCCAATTTCCACAAAAAATTAACGTTTGAGCAGGAATATTAGGAAACCAGATTGATCAAAATTCATCAGGGGAACTGTATTTGAATATGCTGGAAACTACTGTTGACTCTCTCATCACTGAAATCGTCGAAGCGAATCCCAATGAATTCGATATGAATATTGTATTCCAACAAAATGTAGCACCACCACATCCCTCCAGGCAAGTAAGAAACTATTTGGATACTACTTTTTCCGATCGTTGGATTGGCCGTCGAGGTCTAACACAATGGCCAGCCCGCTCGCCAGATTTGACACGTTTGGACTTTTTTATGGGGCTATTCGAAGCAAAAGGTGTAAGAAACTGAAACTGTTTCAATATTGGATATACGGCAAAGAATAATTAATATTTGTAGAGATATTGACGTTACTATGTTCGAAAATGTTCGACGTGAAATATCGGATAGGCTGTTCAAATGTCAAGAAGTTCAAGGCAACCATTTCGAGCATCTTCTGAACTGACTTCAAACTTATTACCTCATATTATATAGTTAAATGTCAATGTATTCAGGCAATTATTAACAGTTACGCCATTTTATAGTAGTTGAAGGTATTGATATTGTATTCTAGGGTTATGAAGCATTTGTCAGGAGCTTCGAAAAGATGTGTCACAGGACTCCTCTTTTCATTAAAATTTTTTCCCAGATGGCGCCCAGTCTCCATCATGAAAGTTTCATCTATCAATTTTACTTCAAAATTAAAGTATTTATGCATTAATTTCATTGTCCCAAATTTCAATTTTTGAGTTGATCTGTTCAAAAAATAAAAGGGGGGTACATAAAAGAAGTGCACTGTATCATATCATTGATGAAAATCGGTTAATTAGTTATCGAGATGACAAAAAATCCCTTGCTTTGAGCCACCATCTGTGTTAGATTCTCAGTTCACAAGCTGAGAAAGCGACAACATGCTTTTTTATACTCAGGCCATTAAGTTGATTCCAACTTGTATATTACTTTCCAGTCCCATGAAAATCATTTTCAAATCATTAAGCCTCTCTACTATTCACTTTTATATAGCCTTGGGGTATAATTAAGGACGGAAGTATAAGAGAGAAAAGGTCCACGTTCAGCTTTTTGAGACATGAAACTTTGCTGAGGAGTGTATGACTTTATCGTACTCAAAATATTTCACAACTTTCTAGAAGTCGCCCTTGTAACAGACAACGCTTTGAAAACACGTCTTTTTGTCATCCACGGATTCCAAAGTTCAACTGAATCTGAAGATAAAACAAAGGACATCCCAAAATTCACAACTGCTGATATCAATCAAATTCGCGTGCATATATTCAAATTCGGAAGTATATCCATGTCAGCAATGAAAGAAAACTCGTCTCTTAAGCTTACTATGCTTTTGGAAACTTTCATCGAAGTTAATATGAAAAACATGTGAATGAATCTCTTCTGGGTTTTGGACAGTTTTGAGAGAATCCATTATTCATTCTTAATTTTTTACATCAAACGAATGCTAAAAAATCCTATAAAAAATCATAAAATATCGATATGAAAGTCAAGTTTCACAATTATGAGTGTCCAGAATGAAACCTCGAGTAAATTCATGAACATCTGATATATGGACTCGCATTCTGTATAGAAATGTTCTTGACACAAGAGGCACTTTATTTTTGTGTGGCTGCCAATGAGAATACATTCCCATCGAATTCAACACAATTCTGTAAATTTGTTCTTCAGTAGAGTGTACAGAAAACCAGATTCCAAATTTGAAGTAGATACCATTCTATTATGGTCGCCAACTTCAGCGTATTCCAAAGGTAAAAACCTCAAGTACTTTATTACATTGCTGCAGAAATCTGATTGTTTTCTATTTATTTGTCTGTATTTCTTTTCTTCATTTGCCTTTATCGAATTAGTTCATGATCATACTCCTCCACTTTAATATCATAATCAAATGACTAGTCTCCATCTTCATGATTATCTTCTTCGTCATGAAAGCTGATATCTTCATCAAAATTAATATCTTCTTCAATTTCATATTCGCTGTCATAAACTTCAATCATTTCATTGATTGTTGTATCAGAAAGACGTTGTTCAGTAATTTTTGTGAATTGCTGTTCCGCAATCTTTTTCAGAAAATCATTACTAGAATCGAATTCTGAGTGCCCTGCTATCACACTTTCAGTTTCTAAACAATGAAGGTACTCACGTGTTTTTCAATAATGTCAACACGAAGACATCTAAAAAGGAAGAATTCTTATTCGTCAATAAATTGAAATCAGCAATCCTGATATTTTTATGCAACACCAACATACAATTTATATGCAGTTCAAGCAGATATTTTGAAACGTTAGATTGTTGCATTTGATATTTTATTCAAATGTTCACGATATACATGCCTGTGTGAACAATTTGTACATATCTGCCGTATCTGTCAAAAATATGACCACTTATATTAAAACCTTTATACTACTGAAGTTCAAATGTGAAAATCTTTTGAATCATGATGGTAATAGAAAAATTATAAAAAAACGATATGGTGTGTCAATAGAACGAAATAACCCGATATATACTTAATGAAAATCCATTATAACGTATGTAAATACCACTTTTCACTTGACAATTGATAAAACTGCAACATGTCGGTAGATTATTGCATGTGTAGTCCTTTACTTTTAGGAAACTATTCAGGAAAGAAGTAGTTATCACACAACTTTCGTTGAGGTGATAGAAATAGCTGAAGTGTTGCGAATGAAGGCTCCCACTGGGAGATGATGTTTACAAAGAAATGTGTTAAAAATATTTTTGACATTAGTGTTGAAAGTATTTTTAACACGATTTTTATTACCAAAATGGCAATTAACAAAACATAATTATTCAATTTTCTAGGAAGTTTTATTATGAACAATAGATTTAGATACAATTAAATTCTGCTACAAATGTTTTATTACTATCGTTACATATGAATATGAATATGAAAAGTAGATTTATATTACATTGAGATTAATACCATGCGAGCCTTGTAGTATATTTAAACTATCTGAGATTAATTTCATGGACATTAACATTTCATTGTTGAAGTGAATAGGACGATGCTGTAACGCTGGAGCTAGCTGTTTGGATTATTATTTCATCAATAGCCTTTTTATAAGAAATAGATTGATCGCTGTAACCCTCAGCTACTGTTGTAGAGTTTCATCGTCCGTGCTTCTTAATATTCGTAATATTTGCTCCTGATTCTGCTATCAAAAAAGCAGAAGACCTTCTTCTTCTGAGATTCACAAAGTCAGCAATGGTAGAGGGCGTTTTCCCAAACGTGTTCATACCAAGTTGACACTGAATTTATAATTCGATTATTTCGGAAAAAAACGTTGATGATTGATAACAGAAGGACGTTATACAACGTATTTATTAAAATAGTCGGTATTTTTTCCAACAATGTAAATAGAACAAACCAGCTTCGTTTTTGTATTTTGAATTTGAGCAATCAATAATTTATCCATCCATTTCATATCTTCTGTTAATAAATGGCACAGCTCTCACGCCGGCAGGCTCCATATATTCTGTAAATATTAGCAACTTTTATCATGAAATATTTTTCATCTGGCACCTCATTAATAAACCTCTGGACTTGTTCAAACGTATGAGTTTTTTATTTTTTGGGTCTATAACTTTCATTTTTCCGCTTTAAGAATGCTATTACCTTGCTTGTATTAACACCGTTTTTAACGAGTGCACTCGACTTTATCAATGAAAACTTGCTCCACAAAGTTGACGAGTTCTATATTTTTGATTTCTTTTCTAGATAGGCTTAGAAGACGGTTTCGCTGAAATTTCCTTCGACGTTTTTAAGTATACACCAGCTAAGAAATAGAATATGCGGTGTCGTACTGCTGAGCCGATTTTTTTTTTGGTAACAATTCATTTGAAGCTATTTTTGCAGCCTCTTCAATATCGTCAGGAAAACACAATACCTCACTATTGTTCTTCATTATGCAAGACATTAAACACCAACCAGAACTGTTTTCGACCAAATAGCAATAAACAAAACATAATTATTCAATTTTTAAGGAAGTTTTATTATAAACAATAGACATAGATTCAATTAAAATTTGTTACATTAAACACTTTAAATAAAACGCGTAAGCTGTAAACAATACCGTTTGTTGGTAACCAGGTGAATCGGCGTCACCTGACACGGCCACTTCACGGCAAATGCAATGAAAAATAGTTAATTGACAAGAGATGTCAAAATGTGTTTTTATAGAAATATTAAATTTATCTATTTTATTATGAAAACATGACAGTTGTACAGAAAACTTTTTTTTAATATTTGTGTGAAATTGCTCAACTTGCTACGATCGTTTCGCAAATGTTTTCACTCACAAATTAAACTTTTTTTAACACTCATATAATAAATAGCTATTGTGTGTAGAGATATGACAATTGCCTTCAACATCATTGACATTTTCATTGGGAATCGAGGTGGCTTCCATAACTGAAATATAATTTTTCATTATCTAATGGGTGTAAAATATAATATTTTTTGCAGTTATTGATTTTGAAAATATTATTTTTCACAGGTATTAACATTATAAGACAGAAAAAACTAAATTTCATCTTTCTTGAACTGAGAGGGATTCAAATGTACAACACAAGCTCAAATGATGTAAATCTTTTCTAGAACATATACACTTCTTTTTATCAACTGTGGTCAAAGTATTATTTTTTCTAACAGAACTACGTGCTGTATACCTCTGGGTTTTTGTCAAAAGACGTTTCGTGCTATTTTGGCATGTCGATCTGTCAAGCTGTCATCCAGTTTTGATTCAGCCAGTGACTGAATTCAACCAATTTGAATTCATATGAATTTTTTTCGACATATATTCAATTCATATCATTTTGTATGAATTAGGAAGTTTATTAATTTATTTATTCATTCGGATAATTGTATCAGTAGGTCGAGTCTTTTCTCTTTCTCGATAGGAAAACATCACACTCTTTTGAGAAGCATAAAGATTATTTGTTGAGTTTGTCCAAATCTACTTTCTATATAGAATGTTTATTATTTTGTTTACATTCTTAGGCATAATTAGTAGACTTTGAACGCTTTTTAATGCATTGCCTTTTAGATACTTCTGTAATCTACAGTGATTTTTTTCCTGAGAAAAACCAGACAATTAAGAAGAATTGCGATACTGGTAAATGAGATTTTGCCATTTTATAGGATTGAAATTAAATATTGGCAAATCCTTTGGCATTGACTGTCGCGCTGAAAATGTTTTGAATTGTGAATCTAGTATTTGATGACTACTTTCTGTACTAGTTGATTTAAAATATTGATTTTTTAACTTATTTTCAATTTTCACACGTGGATGTTCTCCTTTGAACCATTTATTTCTATCACATCTACTAACCTTCTCACTGAATTCACTTTCCTCTGAACTCAGCTCAACATCCGCCAATCGTGATAATTATAACGCTAACTCAATTTCAAGTATTTTTTAAGAAGCAGCTCCTATTCCATCTTTTTCTTTTCATAGGGAAATTGAAGTTTCGCTTGCTGACGTTTTAATTCACTGTTCTTTGTTTTTGACATAGTCTGACTTCTGCTACGTTTGGAACTTCGAGAATTGGGAGGTACCGGATTAGACATTTCAAAAGGTTTGCTCACATTCGTCTTCAGCAATCTGGTTTCACTTCTTTCAGTTATGGATCTATGAGATTTCAAAAGCACCTGACAAGACTTAACTTTAGGAGATAGTTTCTTACTTTCAGACTTTTCCTTGAGCCTTTATCTTCGACGTAACGGAAATTCTTCGGACATATAACCACAGATTCGGTCTGTTAGCAGGGAAGAACCATTTGTTGATTATTAATGTTACCCGAAATGTATAAGATTTATTTATATTAGGCCGAATGTCTTTTGTTGATTATTAATCTCCCCTAAAATGTGTGAGATTTTTTTTAAATCAGGCCAAATGATCAATTTATGATACTTTTTGAAATTCGGCTTTCAGAACGTCAAAACAAATCTTAGAAACTAATACACATCAACGTCAATATAAATTAGTTGAAACAGTAACAAATTGAATCTCAAAACGAGACGCAAAAAAGTACGAAAACTTGCTCGTTTTCATTTTCCAAGTCCACCTATTTATTCTGTTTATTTTGTAAAAAATCATATATTTCAGAAAGAACTGTCAGTTCAGTGATTAATTCAATAAATTCTTAAGGGTTTTGAACCTTGATTGAAAATAATTCAAACACAACTATATAAAAAATCTGATATCTGTTATTACCCAAAGACGATTGTGGATACTAACAATAGAAACGTCGTGGAGTAGCTTGACTTAAAAGTTCTTTATTTTTATATTTTATTTCATTTTAATTGTTCAGTGCTGTGAACATTTTGTTGAAACCCATTTCTGCAGTGTCCGTGCAGAAATAGGTTTCAATATAATGTGTTTCAGATAAAATATCATCAGGGAAAGAAGTTATTTCGGTGTATACCTTGTCCAGTTCCTGAAACATTCAAGGGAAACTTCCGCTCAAGCAAAATATCCATTAATCGAAAGAGGCAAAGAGAGACGGAGATTATTAACTATTTCCAATATGACCCAACCGAATTCAGTGTCAAGAGCAACATGATTATCCACTGTACTAGCCATAATATTTCCTCTCAGAGTGGAAACAAATATGTCAGCTCTCAAACTCATATCCACGGGATGTGAAATATTTTCTACAGAGAATCTACCAACTTTAAATTCTTTAATTTTTTGAATTTATTTTTCGAAATATCGACAACGGGAATATTTGAACAAATGTTTGGTAGGACAACAGAGTCCAAGGTAAAACTGGGTTGTGTTTTATTTATTGGCTTTATAGTACAGAAATTTTTTTCACAAGATTGAGAATTGATATTTCCATTGTAGAGCAAAACTTTAGTACTTGCATGACTAAGGAAATCAGTGGAAGATTGTTCCAATGAGAAATAGGGCAAACAGACATCGTTTGCAGAAATTTGATTCTGCTGGGGTCTATCAAAGTGCAGTATTTTCCCAAGAGTGAATCGTTCATTCGGATATCTGAATAAAAGCATCTGTCGATTAGCTTCTTTAAGCTTTGTAAACCTGGCATGAGAACCTTTTTCTTTGAGTCATGAGAGCTGAACTTGTTCTGAACATTGAATTACAATACTTTGCAGTAGAATAATTTTTGACTGTAATACACAGTATCAGCTGAGTTTCAATGGATTATTATTACCTATGGCAATTTTTGATTTTCAAGGATGTCCCTGTTCAATTTCAATTTGAGTAGTAGTTGCATTATCCAACCTGTCAACTAACATGTTAAATAATATGAAATCCCGGGCTTTTACATCAAATCCGGGGTTTTCCAAAACTGATACATTCAAAGACAATGTATCAAGTAGATTACGTAAAGCAATTGGATTATCTAAGAAATTAAACCTTTTTGTTTGCTCTAATGAATGCCAATAAGAACTGGCTTCACGGCTTAGAGATGGAAATGGAGATAGATGAAAGCGCTCGAATGACCTATAAATAGTCACCGCTCGGAGAAATAGTCCACTTAACACCCGAAGACGATTGTGGATACTAAAAATCGAAATGTCTAG
>WOGJ01234404.1:0-13878 GCA_015342185.1 Leptinotarsa juncta
GAAATGGATTGGGTTACGACAATTCGACAAATACTAGTAATGAAAGTTTTAATAATTCAGTTATATTAAAAATTTTACTACAGGTGCTGTGCTAACTTTATATCAAGTTATCAGGGCTACCCCTTATAAAGAAAAGGATATGCGCGACCATTATTTTTCTTTCACGACATATTCTCGACAATTATTCGACAATTAAAAAAGTATATTTCAATAATTTTAGTGCCAAGTTGCCTTGCTAACTTTATGGAGGTACAAGAAAAACCTCGCAAAGTTCGTTGGAGCCTATATTTCTAATGGAAAGCAATTGAAAACCTATTTCTGTACAATCGAAAATCAACTCAAATAATGTTTTATTAGAACACTTAATTTTTTCAGAACATTTGATGTAGGTAACTAATAAGAAACGAAAAATGATTGCTCTGTTTATTTCTAGTTTCGTCTTCATTTATCTCGAAAATCGTGATATGAAGAGCTTTTTTCAAATTTCAACATTGAAGTGTACTCTTGTACTATAAAAAAATAAAAGACAGTATACGGTTCATTTTTTTTGTGTCAGACACTGTCAAAGGCCTTGAAAAAAATCAAGCCCGACTATATTGACCAAGAGACCGACTATTTTAACAAGGTCACCCTTTGTTTCTGGAAACCGTATTAATGATCGCTTAAGAGTTCGAAGTACTCCATATTTTTATTATGAAAGTATCTGTCCACAAAGTACTGATCCACAGTTATTCGAAAGATTTTTATTGTCGTTTTTAGCTCGAGTTGGGTTTGGGTATATCATGAAGTAAGTACTGACCCTAACTTGATTGACGGTCTTTCTGGCATATTCTGGAAAGCATCGGTTCGAATAATGAACAAATGAAATGGTGGTCAACTTTCCAATTCCTATAAACTGAAACCGACTTTACGGAGTCCCGTGCGAAAGTTTTCACTTTGCGAATGCACAACACAATGAACAAGGGGACATAACGGCACAATTTCCGAGCAAGAAGTCGTCGAAGACGACTACATTGAATGCAAATAAATAAGAAAGGAACCGTTAGCTGCGGAGTTGTACCAATCGATTAATATAGACGCGGACAGGTACCACCGACCCACTTGAAGTTCTACCGAGTAAAAGGATTGCCTGCATTCTTGCACTGCTTGGTAGATACGCGGGTGAAGAGGTTTAGCCCAAAAATCACAGTTATAACGATGTCCGCAATCGACTTTCTAATCGGCCTCAACGGTCACCTGGCGGAATTGCCATCAGGTCTGGCTCAAAATTACCGACGGTATACGTGAAAACTCCCACATAACGCATAAAAAACTATAAGGAAATATTTTTTTAAGTATGTTTTTGCCGTTTTCACTATAATTTCAATAAAACCCTTATCACTTATATCACGTTCCCTTGAATATCGACAATTCAAAACGCACAAAAACAAGCATTAAAATAACATAATCCAAAGCATCACCTTCAAGAATGCAATCACCAGAAGGTGAACATTTCCTAAGCTCGCACAAGTTTCGCTTTTTGAGAGTTAACGTTCGTAGGGGGACGACAGATGGTTAACGGAAAAATAGATTTAAACAGATTTTTTAATAGACCTCCTGATGACGCTGATTTGATTTGTTAAACGCGCGTTGAGAGGAATATTGCAATTTTGGTAATTGGAAACAGTTTTACTTGCAGCGTAAAACAGTTTCTTAAACCATATATCCGCATAGAGCTGGAAACATGATTTGCAACACGTGTTTTCTTGAAATTGACATCAATATTTTGATATCAAGAAGATAGAAAGATAATATAGAATAATATAAATACTTTCATAATGCTTTAAAAATAATACATTACATCAGCTTTTGTTTCTTTTCCAAATTATGAGAACTTATATACAATTCTAACTCGAACAATGAAGTTATGGAAGAAGTGATCAGGAATTTCAGAGGAACTTCAACAATGTCATAATAAGGAATACTATAAAGTTCTACAAGAAAATATATCACAATATTCTACTCATGTTCATTGCTACGATTGAAATTGTTTTTTGTAGAGTAGCAAATTAGATCACTCTAATTCTTATTTATATATGTTTATACTGTTAATAGCAAAAACATTTCTGAGAAAGCTATTGTGTTGTGAAACACGTGTTAAAGTCTATTCTAGATCATTGAAGATTGAAAGCTCCACACTTCTGATAAACAGTTTGTAAAAGCCAAATGGAATAAATTCACTATTCCCGAATCCTGAAACACGTCAAATGTAAATTATAATTTGAAATTCTTCAACGTAAAAATACCACCCCTACCTTCAACCCCCTCGAATGATAGATACAACCCCCAATGTTTTAAATGGGAAGTATAGGCTTGTGGATATATCGTTTGAATGGTGTCTTCATTCTCTGTTCAAAATTTTTATCATTTTCAAGCCCATCGCAAAAATTAAGATAAAAGAAATTAAAATCATGTGGTTACCGAAATTCGATTAAATACACTCAAAAACTAAAATGTAATGTAAAACGTAATGAAATGTAGAATACGAAAAAGAACTATGGATGTTAACGAAGTATATGTTCAAAATGTTCACCGCGAACGTCTTGGCAATATCCTAATCTCAAATAAAACTGTCTTCTAACATTATTAAACATATCAGGCGTGACCGATTTAATCGCAAGCGTTATTCGTTCTTTAAAGTCATTCAAAATCTGAAGGTTTAGTTTTGTACACATTGTTTTTTACATATCCCCATACAAAGAAATCTAATGATAAAGGATCAGCTGATCGCGCTGGCCATTCAATCGATCCTCGCTATTCACCGATTGGGAAATGTTGTATCGAGGTATTGCCGGGCATTAACTTGGTAATGTGGTGCTCCATTCTGCTGAAACCATATGGTATTCACTGGAACTTGAGGATTTCCTGAACAGAATATAAATTTGCTAAGCATCATTTTGAAGTAGCGCCAAATAATTATTGCCATTCAAGTTGCCCTCAATGAAAACGGGACCAATGATATGGTTTCCTACAATCCCTGCCCAAACATTAACCTTTTGAGTGTATCGCGTGTGTTTTTCTCTCATCCAGTAAGGATTTTCCGTTGATCAGTGGTACTTTTATTGTTCGCATTAAGACGAATCATCCATTTTATATTTACAATTTGCAATTGTCTTCATGACTGTAAATCAGCATAGTGTAGAACACCCTTAGCTTGTGCCTGAATGAAGGGCCAAGTTGCTAGCATACTGTTTTCCCTAAATAGGTGAGTAATTTAGTCGCTGCTGAATGGCGTGGGCAGTTCCTCAGGTTGAATTGATATGGTGGTGGGCGGGCACGCTAACCTAGAGTGTGCAAGTGCTGAGATTAATTTTGTATTATACCTTCTAGAATTGGATTCCAGGATTTCACTTCGTCTGTATAATTTTGGTCAAGTTGTCACGCTTAGATAATTGTATTGACCATTTGATTTACCTCAGCGGACTTATTTGTTGCCAAAGCCGCGAGGAGAGAAAATTCTGCCCTTCTTGAAGGGTTCTAGTGCAGGGCACCGAATATAGACTTTGTGGCCCAGTAAAGTCATTTCGGCCCTCAATAGAGGAGCCGTCCATTGAAGCAGAAATATAATTCACAGGGAATGCCAACTCCCCCCTTTTCCAGCAGGTGTCATTACTGCTGTTTACTCCTGGTATTCAATTATTATTTTCAACTGAACCGACTTTGACCATATAGGAAAAATAGTTTTTTTTTTGGATATTTTCACGTTTTGAAACCCTCAGTACTCATTATTTCGTTTAATGTATTTAGAAATTGTAAATTTAAAGAATTGTCATACAGGGGACTCGTTCCTTGAACTACATCAATAGTTTATTTACTTATCCTTACTATATATAATTTAGGGTAAGTTAGGATTTTTTGGGGGCTGTCGAACATTGTTCTATTGAAGTCTTGCCCTAATCACGCAATTTAATGTTTGTTTTAAAAGGATGGATCCTGTAAACGTGCCATACCATGGCAACCTCCCCCTGACTCTAACTTCATCGCATTTGTCATTCTAACCCTAAATGTTCTTGATTGCTTACCCATTACCATAGTTACCGTATACCGTTATCTAAGCAGGATTGTCGTGCTATATGGGTGAAAATAAACAGTGTTGATTTCACTAGACATACCTACCCGTTGAATTTCTAGTTACTCGACATCATTGTGTTCTACTATTTCAAGGTTTCGCGAGTGGATCATTACGAAAAGGCACTGGGTGGTAAGGTAAACTTTGTGGCTTCCTAATAATTAAGAACTTTCATATGAACCCCGCCTCCTCCACTGTTATATAGGACGGCCCATGCAGGTACCTTGTCGCCTTCAAGGGTAGAATGAGCCAGCCTTATCAAAACCAAATTATTTTCCCGAACTTTGACACTCTAACAATTGTGGATATTATGAAATATTTTGGAACTTTGAAATTTATTCGAACCTGAAATATTTTCCGACTTGTATTATTTTCCCGAAGGTTGTCACTTTAACAATTGTTGATACTTTGAAAGATTTTGGCACTTTGAAATTTATTCGGACTTAGAAATATTTTTCGACTTGCATTATTTTCCCGAAGTTTGATACTTTAACAATTGTTGATACTTTGAAATATTTAGGCACTTTGAAATTTCTTGCTATGGTTTTTGCTTTAGTTCCAAAAAAAATACATGGGATTTTGGACCAGAAGTCTCTTTGTTTATCTACTGATTTGAGTTTCCCGCTGTATGCGCGGTAATTTCTGGTTGGTTGACTGAATGACAGCAAAAGTGAAGGAGTAGGGACGACTACTTCACACCTACCTTGCGTTGGGTGTTCCACAAGGTTCCGATCGGAGGTCGTAAAATTTCCAGAACGAAGCACCATAAGAAAGTGCATGGGATTGTTGTTGTGGAATGTTGATATTAGCTTTATTAACTAATTTTTTGATAAGAATGTAATTTATAAACCGTTAACGAGCCTAACGCCAAATAATTCATTTAGTAAAGATAATTCAAACCTGGAAAGAAGGTTTTCTAGCCCTGAAGAAGCTCCATGTAAAATTTGGAAGCCTAAGATTGAACCCAAGTGCAGTTATCGACTTTTCAACTTGTCGCTCCCGCGAGTTTTTCAATTTGTTTATTTGGTCAATCCTGAGGCAGGGCCCCACTAAAAAGTCTTCCAATGTAAAACAAAACAGAGTGAAGAAACACAAAATTAAGTATATAGGAAATGTTGAATTTTTGTGATGATTGATTTTGGGGCCTAAAATTTTCAAAAAGACGTTACGAGTAGTGCGCCGCAACAAAATCGTATTTTGATTTGTCAGATGATTACTAGTCATTTCCTAAACAAAATTATCATGACGGAAGACATATAGAAATCGTTCAAAAGTCATCTCACCAAACGGAAGACTTATAGATTTTCATTGCGGTTTTAGACCTGCGGCTTTATAACTATCATGAACTTACTTTTTTTTGGAATTCCGTAAAAAGTCGGTAATGAATCCTTTTTCTATAAATATTATAAAATAGCAGAATTTATTAACATGACTCACAGTTCAGTTGAAAATCACGTTTTCCCACTAAAACAAATCAATACCAGGGCCAAAAGACCAGTAACATTTTTCAACGACAAATTAAAACAAATGAGAGAAAACCTCCAGGCATTGAATAGTATTAGAGCTGCAACTGGTAGCCTGAACACGACAATGCATTTAACGTTTACAAAAAGCAATACCAGAGCGGTATACAAAATGACAAAAGAATTTCATATGATAAGTTCATTAATGAATCAAGTAATAAATCCAAGGACGCTTGGAAGTTAATTAACTATGAGCAAAATTTAAACAAAAAACTTTCAGCCTCAAGCAGCATTTCCTCTGATGAAAATAACATCTTTTTCACAAATATATCTGAACAAACTGTAAAATATCTACCTTCCTTCAACATTAATGCTCTAACTTAATTTTTTACACTCCCCAAACCTAGTGCTTCTATATTCCTTAGTCCAGTTACCGAGGTTGAAGTTAAACAATAATTAAATTAAAAAACTCAGCTTGCTTGGACATATACAACTAAAACACTAGAATGATTAAAGAAACCCTACACCTTGCCTCTGGTCCACTGACCGTTCTTTTCAACCGTTGCCTCTGTAAAGGACTATTTCCAGACATCTTCAAAATAAGTAAAGTTATTCCCATATTCAAAAAGGGTGATCCAAATATTTTAGATAACTGTATACCATTATCTATCATTTCTATATTTAGTAAAATTTTTGAGATGCTAATTAGAGATTGCTTAATTACCTTTTTAAATGCTCATTCAGTACTTAATAAAAATCAATTTGGATTTAGGTCTAACAAATCGACAACCCAAGCTGTGATGGCTATAGTTGATACAATAATAGAGAATATCGAAAAGGGGCTAGTGTCTGCTCTAACTAAGTAAGGCTTTTGACAGTGTAAATCATGAGCTCCTACTAGGTAAATTGGAATATTACGGGATATGTGGCAGAGCTGTAGAGATAACGAAAACCTACTTATGTGGGAGAAAACAAGTTGTTTATACATCTGGAAATTCTAGCACATGTAGATCTATTTTGCACGGTGTACCACAAGGGCCCATACTGGGAACAACTCTTTTTGTGGTATCAACGGTAGAAGCAGACTCGAATGTTAACGACTAAATTTCTAAAACAGATAATGATGCGGAAACTTTACTTCAAATTATCTCAAACTAAACAGGGATAAGACACAGAAAATTATAATAACATCAAATAGACCACTAACAAAGAAGAAACATGTAGATTTATTGGGGTTTAAAATTGATGACATATTAAATTGGGAAGCACATGTTGCTGATCTGTGCAAAAAACTTTCTACACAACTGTTCCTACTAAGACAGCTGAAAATGTATCTTAGTCAAAGTATGATATTAGGCACTTTTCTCTTTTTAACATATGACATACTTTTATGGGGTCAGTCTTCACATGCAATTAAAGTCTTTCGTATATAAAAAAGCAATCCAGATCATAGCCAATGTTTCTTACAGAGAACACTGTCGTCTTCTATTTCAAAAACTCAAAATTTTACCCTTGCCAAGTATTTTCATAGCCTATAACATTTTAGAGATACACAAAAATAATATTCGGTACCTTAGAAATGCCAACTTTCATAATTACCTTACACGAAGAGGTGCACACTCACTCAACTTACAATTATTCATTATTAAGCATTCACTATTAGGGCACTGTTTCTACTCCATCGACGAATATTTGAATTGTGAGATATTAATCTTTTAATATGTTAGATGTGTTCTTATTTTTTTATTTCCAAAAATAACTATTATATATGTAATCAGCGTGTATAAGCACAACTATTGTTCAATTATTTTTATTCATTTTGTCAGTTTGATTTGTGACTATTGTACATTTTGTGGTTAATGTGATGAAATAAACATATTCTATTCTATTCTATAATGAGTCTTTTACAGATTCAAGTTGATTTCTTCTGGAAGAATCCTCAACGATCCAGATTCTTTGGCTAGCCAGGGAGTAAAAAATGGCCAACAAATTCTTGCGATAATCTTATCAGAAAAACCATCAGCAATTGTGGAAAATGAAAACCAAATAAAAGAATTAGAAAATATCAAGACTGATTCCAGATTGCTTGCACTTGATAGTGAATATATGCAGGTAATTAGCTGAAAAAAAATCTACTTTTTGTGAAATAAATAAATAGTTGATACCTGATATCCACTGCATACCACTGTTATCTCAGTAATGGTAAGAAGTGGAATTCATTATGAAACTCTCTCTCATTCCGAAACTCCGTTTCCACTTTATATACTATCAAAGGTAGGTGGAATATATTCAGAAAATAAAAATCATCTTTTCTTTTTATTCAATTATCTTCAAAGATATGTAAGATAATCTTGTTAAATGACCGCATTTCTTAAATTGTAAAATTTATTCTATATTAAGCTATTATTGAAATGAGTTCAGTATGACCATTTTGTTAAATTAAATCAATTGCAAAATTATTATGAATAACTAATAATCAAAAATTAAGAGTTGAAGGAGGCTTCTCGTATTTTGAGATAATTGATGAATGCAATATCCCTCGAAGAATACAAAGGTTAAGTTTAATTAGTTTGAGAACAGAAATAGATTGCATATGTTAATTATATTCCATGATGATATGCAACAAACCATAATACGCCATCATATTTCTTTAATCTCGATAGTCTACCTGTGAAGTAATTGTATTTTTGAAATTATCATTTGTTGTGTCACTGATTTTTAAATGATTTTTTCAGCGAAAAATTATTTTTCGGTTCAGTTTGTGATTGTCTATCGTAATGCTGATAAAAAATTGGGCCTTTGAAATGTTTAAAATGATTTTTTGTATTTTTTTCTTTTTTATGCATGGAACGGTAGTTATATTGGAATTAAGTTTAGTATATCATATTTATTTTTTATAGTTGGAGGATCAATTTGGAAATGCACTTCAGATTCCATCAAGAGAAAAAAAAGCATTAATAGTTGCTATGACGTTACATGAAAAAGGAAAGTCTGCTTTGAAGAGAAATGATTATTCCAGAGCGCTGATCTTTTTTTTAGAAGCAGATCAAGAATTCAGGTAAATAAATTTGCAGTGAACATTGTATTTATATGTACTCAGTAAGTGCATAGTTTTTAAATTAAATCTAATCAACTTGATAGGAAGAATTAAAACCTCTAGTGTGAAATAAATCTAATGAAAACACTTCTTTACATTAGAACTAAATCACTCTCTGTCTCTCAACGCGTCTTTTGCTTACCAAGTTTTAGACAGTCTTGATGAAGCTTTCTTGGTTAGCGAATCGCGCATCAAGAAACAGATTAACTTTCATAAACCTTAATATAAATTATTATTTCAGACAATGTAATTCCCAATTACTCAAAACTGTCGATAATTATGCTTTATTAGATTTGGATATAGCTTGGTGCTATTTATGTTTGGAAAGTTTAATCCACTTGCCAGAAGCATTCGAAAGACTACGTAGATGCGAGGAAAAATTTCATTCAACTTACGGACCTAATTTGGAACGACTCATAGCAGTTAAAGGAACACCAGGTTGTAGTTATCTTCTAGTATTTTAACATTATCAAAATGGTACCATTTTGCAGGAAATGAAGAAGCTTTATTCTTGAGACTTCATTTGATGCAGGCTATAGTTCTTTACCATCAAAACAAGAGACCTGAAGCCTTAAATTTATTGGAAAAGGTGGAAAGTGAACTGCAGAAACTCAAAGTCAACGAGGAAAGTTTAATAGCTCTGACAGAACTAGGTAGAAAACCACTTTTTTGAACAGTATATCAATGTTTTTTGTAGGTTATTCTGTTGCAGAAGCCACATTGGGTTTGCGTGCTACCAAAGGTGATGTGAATAAGGCAGCTAATTACATAAATGAAAATCGTGAAAAGAGAGCTGAAGCCAGAAGAAAAGCGCAAGCAAAGGCAATTTTGGAAAAGTATTTTCTTTCATCTTGATATTTTTTATGATAGGGGATTTATTGATGAATGAGTAGCCAACCTCTTCTGAATGGAAATATCTTCTACATTATTGGTGAAGGAAAAGACATAGAACAAACTTTTTTCAGTTTCGTTTTAGCTTTATCTACTTTACTTGTTTCTAGTTGTTTTTTTTATAACTGATTTCATTGGATTCTTTGCCTGGATCATTAGTCCTCCTCTTTTTATAAATCAACTTATTGGCTTTTATTTACTCTTTCATTTTTAAATAGCATCCATAATTCACAGCTCTCTGTTGATGAGAAAGTATTTGAAATAATAATAATAAATGTCATTTATTGGTGAATACCAAAGGGCCATCGTCTGAAGTTCTTCAGCAAGTGTGCAATTTTTAAAAATTTACCGTGATTTTTACATGTGCTTACATAATGGAATTGAGTTACATTAGAATTGTGGAAAAAAGTCTATAATAAATTATGAGAGTGATTTGATGTTTTCACAAATAGTATTTGAATTTCGTTGGTTGTCTTTCAGCTCTTTCCCTACATAATGCCTGCAGGGTCTCCAAGTTAGTTTCGTTTTTTGTAAGTAGTTTCCTAAGTTTGATAGTCTCTCCTTTATAGGTTTCACTTTTGTAGTTTCATACGCATTTTCGTAATAGTCTTTAGTGTAGATGTTTCAGCTGGACAAAATTTCATTTTTGTTTTCATTGTAATTTCAGATCTTATCTTTGAAATGTTTAGTCATTACATGATACAGACTAGTTTTTAACAGAAAACTTGTTTTTGAGTAACAGGATGTGACAGATTTATTTTTTTTTTTATAAATAACTTTAAAAAAAAAGTTAATATATTCGGAATTGAATTGGTGCTTGAGGTTTCCTAATGAGAAATTAAAATTTGTTCTGTTTCGCTATATCTTAGAGAAAGATTTTCATGTCCTTTTCTTTTTTAAAGAGTTGTTGCTTTTTCGTGCAGACTTCTGTAACATTTCCCATTCAATTTATTATTGTGGACCTACTATTATGTTTTAGAGAAAGGAAGAAACTTGGAAAATGCTCAGATGGAAAGCAATTTGTAGATCCAAATTTTTTAAAAATTCTAGTTAATATGGGATATAACAAAGAGGTAGCCCGAGTAGCATTGATGAAGACAAATAACATAATATCTGATAGCATACAGTATATTCAGGAAAACCCATTGCCAAGTTCCAGCAAATCTAAAAGTACCGAACTTCTTGCACTGATCGAAGATTTATCGAAAGAGGTAAGATTTTTTGTATGAATTTTTCAAAGTGTTATGGTTTTCCATTACCAATTCAGTGCCCCCTCACGTAAGAGTAATAGACATATAAGGAGCTCATTTATAAGTAACTATTCTTGGGAATACAATGTATCTGATGAGGAAATTTTTTTGGATCATCGGCGCAGAATATCCAGTCGAAACACTATGAAAACAAACTGTGAAGTCTATAAGACAGACCAGTTATTATCTCTATGAAGGTAAGCTGTTTTCTTTATGAAGAACCAATGTTGTCCTTCAGTCAGTAATATCTCAAATAGGAATGTTTCCTGGCGGAATTAAGATCTGAAAAGAATCAGATAATAAACTTCAAAAGCCTTTGAAATTGCAAGGAAATTAGGTGTATAAAACCAATATAAAAAATTTTTAAGTGTGTACAACAAAGCCATGAGGAAATACAAGAATGACTCTCAGTAGGAGATAATGAGAGGTGGTGGAACAGACCCTAGCATGTGCGAGATACTACAAGACATTTTCGAGAAAACCTATTGTCTCAATGAAAAATAGTAATAATAATATATCTAGAACCTCTATTAATATATCTAGAACCTACAGAACCTATGAAACCTCGTGGTGAAGAGATATAATTGGATGTGATGCTAGATTCCAAAATAGAGAGAGATGTAGAGGCCGAAATTTGACAAATTATATTGGTTATACTTAAAGGTGGTAGAATTCATGGTAATATATGAATTTTTGGTTTGATGACTGAAGATGAAATAAGCAACCGCTATCTAGGCAGGGTACAACGACCTTGTTTGGAAATAAGGAGTATAACCACCACCAGGAATCGTTAAGACCCTAACCGATTATTCAATTGGGATCTGTAACACAAAGGAAAGTCTCTACAAGTCATTAGGCCATATCAGGACAGATCTTCAGCAGAATAGTTACTTCAAAAAACTGGTGGAACAGACTTTAGCCACAAGACAAAAGCCCCATAAGGAAAAGAAGCTGCACAATCAGGGGATTGTTGAAGAGAATAAGTACTAAATAGAGTATGCTTCAGACCTAGAAATACCATGCTTAGCAGCATCATTAAAACTCTGCATTTATGGAATTGTATTTACCTGATATTATGTGAGTGCTGCAAGTCCTGTATCAGTGAAACCCAAAGGTCATTGAAAATCGGTTTGAAATTAACAATATTGACGTCAGATGATTATTTGTCGAAAGTTTTTTGTAGTTTCCATTAATATTCAATTGATATAGTTATTAGAAGGCGAACTTTATTATAAAAGATAATATCTATTTGTGAAAATCTTCTGTTTTTCAAGTTGTCATTTCTGCATTTCATAATCCAGTAGAAAATAGAGACAAAATTCCAATTTGGAAAATAAATATGATGAAACGGAAAAATGGCAGAAATTCCGACCAAACCTCCAAGACATGATGGGCGATACTTGATTTTTCTGATCTTTGAAATCGGTTATGTTCTACGTTACCTTTGAACCGAGTTTTAATGGTTCACTTAGTCTGATTAATATATTTTTGTCACAGTCCTCATAGCTTATTTCATATATCCCCGACTTTTCCAAGATATTGTTTTTAGGGTTACCTAACATTTTTTGAAGTTGTTCGAAGGCTACTTTCGCGTTCCACTCTTTGAGAATACGATCTTATCATTAATGTATCTTGGTTGAGACGGAAGGACAATAAACTTTGAATCTATGTCTTTACTAAAAAGTTGAATATTTATGAAGATTCTCTCTAAATGTATGTTTCCTAATTAACTTATCTACAATATTTGAAGGATACCTGTTGCCTTCAGCTATGTCCCTGATAACATTTTTCTCAATATCACACCTTTCTTTACTCAAGGGGAACGTGTTGTGGACAGTAAGTTATCAGAAATATATCTAAATGTATTGGTATTATTCCTGTGAACATCAAAGAATCCAAGAATGGTAATTCTTCATTGTTTTCAATTTCTATTGTTAAGAGTTGAAACAAAGTGTTCTACCTTCAAATACATCGTGTAGGTATCGGATCCAAGTCCGTGGAAAGTAATCCATCTCCTCTTTTGCTTCAGATTCAAATCTGCTCATGAACAGATCAGCTACAAAGAGTGACAGTGGGTTGACAGCTGGGAAACTGGAGTAATTTTAGTCCATTCAGATTTTTGTTGATTGTAAAAAATCTCTCAAGTATTCAACATTTTTTGGTGTAAGGACTCTTGGAAATGAAGAGAATATATCAAATTATATTAAAATCTCTTCATTTCGAAACTTTACGTCCCTAATTTCATTTATGTTTTATTAATCATTTAGCAATTTTGTAAGAAGAATGACTTAATGCGAAAACAAATGATCGCACCGACCTATCAGGTTTGTGAATTTTTAGTTAACCTTATATTTTAAGATTTATGGGATTAAACAACTGTGGAATCCGTGCAAAACTGGTGCGATAAAATTTAACACTTCTTGAACGTATTTTTCACTTTTAAAACTATCTTAGTAATTTATTATAGGGACTATCTTTATTATATTATCACTTCTCTCATAGCAATCGGATTTGTCCAATATCACAGCCTCATGGCCCCTGTCTGCTTTCAGGTAGAAAACATCTTTGTCTTTTAGTCTTATGGTAACCTTTCTTTTTTTGTAGATTATTATGAAAAATGAAAATTCGGGAATATATGAAATAGGCTGTGAGGACTAAGACAAAAAATGACACTGGTCAGACCAAGTAAGCTATTAAAATTCTTTCAAAGAACGCAAAGCACATATCGGCTTTCAAAAATATAGTGTTGCCCAACACGAGAACGACCATCTGTCTGTAATTGTTGAGGCCGGTTCATGACACTAGAAAATTTTGGATGTTTTCAAAAGTCTGGAAATAGCAAAGTGTAGCATGAGAACTATGAATAGTGACGAAGGTCCCATTCAAAACCTTTATGTGAATCGCTCTATAGAAATAAGTGGAAGTGTACCCTGTTCGATGTGAATAAAGACCAGTATCAAAGTTAGAATTAGTCCATTTCATCTCCTGCAGACGCCAACTTTGTTGGTGAAACATGCGTCGAGAAGAGTGTTGCAGTTTTGGTGTTTAGAAGAAATCTTTGTTTTGGAT
>WOGJ01234441.1:0-20586 GCA_015342185.1 Leptinotarsa juncta
CTTTTTCCTAATTTAACCTAAGCTGTATCTCCAACAGGTACTGAGATTCCCATGCTTAGGATTCTTATCTTGGACACACTGTATACTGAACGAAAATCGTTTTTTGTGGGGGTAAATCAGTTTTTATCGACCTTCACCTTCCACAATCTTCAGAAGATCAAGTTCTTAATTATCAAAAAATAGTTTCCAAATATTTCCAACAGTACCCACTGATGCCGTCGATTTTTTTTTGGCTCGCGTTTCTGATGATACAAAAAAACTATTATTTTCAGGTAGAAATAAATGCAGAACCGTTGACGCTCAATGAAACAAAAACTGGAGTACACAATGTTTCGCGGAGAGAAGTCATCTTAGAGAAGGAAACCGTAAAACCAATCAACCTGGCTCAGGTACTCCAAGATGACAACGTCACAGAATCTTCCGCCTTCCTAGCAAACACCCCCACTTCTACAGCAAGCACCCCTACAAACGCTTCAAACATGGAAGAAATTGAAATCGAAACCACCGAATTACCCATCGTGGAGCCTTCCACCGAAAAAATAGTCATTCAAACAGAGCAAGTGTATTTGGGAGTGGAGAGCGTTGTCAGAGACAACAAACACCTGAAACTGAAGATATCTATGAGTGATCCCCTTCTTTCAGGGGGGACATATACAATTGACATCAAATATTCCGGGGATATTCTGGACAACCTGGTGGGCTTGTATAAGACGAGCTATAAAGATTTGTCCGGAAATGAAAAGTAAGTTGTGTGAGAACGTTTCGAGTTTGACTTGCTGAGTTTTCAAATGTCAAACATGTAAAAACTGATAATAGAATAAATTCAATATTTCGAGAGTCTTCCATATCATATACTGGTTTTAGTGTCGAGTAGAAAAATACTCATGACAATGAGAATTGGCTGAAGGTTCTCAACATGAAAAAGTATCCTTATTTGAAAATGCTCATCAAAGTTGTGGACAAACATTTTATAAAGTTGTTATTACTTATTACAATACCCATAAGAATTTGTCGATGAGGTGCATTCATCTTTTGATTTGTCTCGATCTGTTCGTAACATGTGGCACTGGCTGTTATAGCTGAAAATTAATCTTGATTTGTTTGCTGATATTCCAGATGGTTGGCTACAACCCATTTCCAACCGGTGTACGCTAGAAGAGTATTTCCATGTTTCGATGAACCAAATTTCAAGGCTCCCTTCGAAATTAGCGTGGCAAGAAGGACGAACATGACGGTTTTATCCAATATGCCCTTGAAAGAAACGGAACCAATGTACGTATATTGATGCTTGTTCACGAAATCAATGTGTTGAGAGACATGGATTTTTCAGTAACGGAACATTAGACTGGGTGTGGGACCACTTCCATGCAACTCCTCCAATGTCGACTTACCTTGTCGGCTTCACCATTAGCGACATGAAGAGTATTTCTCCCAACGCCACCGATCTCGATACAGTTGTCAAAGTTTGGGCGCCTGAAGGAGACCTTAGCATGGCACAGTATGCTCTGGACATCACCCTGGAGGTGATGGAGTTTATGGAGGACTTTTTTGGAATGAAATATCCGCTGCCTAAACTAGATATGTTAGCAGTTCCCAACTTTGGTAAGGCTGCCATGGAAAATTGGGGTTTGATCTCCTTCAGGTAATTGCTTCTGTTTCTATTGTAATCTAGATACGAAAGGCACTCAACACTAATTCATCTCTGTTTCTCCGTACTGAAATTTTGTATACATGTCTTTGTTAGGTCTTAGATGCGCAATAAGAAAGGATTTTCAAATATTCCAACTGAGGCACCCCACCAGGTGGGTTTGAAAATTACCTTTTCATCACTTTTTCTCCGTACCGCTATATTTTCAGAGGATGAAATTCTGTATAAAGGTTCGTTTCATGTTGTAGATGTGCCATAAGAAAGTATTTTTAAATGTTCCAACTGGGGAACCAGCCGCGAGGGAAAAAGGGACCTTCTCAAAATGAAGTTACCTTTTCGTCATTGTTTCTCTATGCCCTTAAATTTCCGGTTGGCGAATTAATATTTAGTATTAGCATTACACCCGTGCGGAGCCAAGGCGGTTCGCTAGTTTAATATATGAAACAAAGTTGCCAGATAATGTTACTTGAACTATTCATAATTCAAGAACCGCTACACCGATATTCATAATTTTTCATTTGTTCATGACGGCCAGAAATAACAGAGTTAGTACCTAACTCTGTTATTCTCTGTTATTTAAACGAATCAACGACGTTCTCAATTTGTAAGGTTGAGACAACTGTCATACTGCGTGCAAATACAATTGTGTTTATGTATGAACATTTGTGATTGTGTTCGCATGAAAAATTATTATGTCACACTAGAAGCAAAGCCAGCAACGTCCATCACAGTGTTATTTACAATGCCGAAAGCAATAATATCGAATCTTTCACATCGAAACTTCTATGCAATAAGACTGCAGAGTATTGCCAATCAATCTACTGGCACTTTTATCGAGTCAACAAGTGCCATGCATATCAGTACCTTCTCACTCGTAATTTGACAGATAAAATTGGAACCTCTGACGTGACGTGATGCACTGTTTGGAACCTTTGGTGTGGTAATTAATATTACTGGAGTTTTTCCCAACATCAAACCGTTATTTTAATAATTCGACACGTGTTTCGATCACCAGGTGATCATCTTCAATATGAAGTTTGATCTTCCACTTGAAGATGATCACTTGGTGATCGAAACACGTATAGAAGTGTAAAAATAAGGGTTTGATGTTGGGAAAAACTCCAGTAATACTCTGACGTGAAATGTACCCGAAAAAAATAACTTTCCTCACACAAGAACAAAAACACATGTTCTGCTAACCGAATTGACATCATCAGATGATCATCACTCTAATCCACTCATTAACATCATTTTCTGTGAATACGGCATAAAAGATTATTTTTTCAGAAAGTCGTCAATTCTTTTCGACCCGATGTCTAAAAGTATAAAAACAAGAAGTTTCATAATGGCAAAAATTGCCCATGAGCTAGCCCATCAGTGGTTCGGGAATCTCGTGACGATGGATTGGTGGTCGGACTTGTGGTTGAATGAAGGCTTTGGAACTTTCCTATCCGAAGTAGCAATAACAAGTGTAAGTATATGCTATAATTATTACCTTTACCGCAAAAATAACAAACTGATTTCTCAGTGACAAAGATGAACAATGAAATGATTCATTAATGAAAACATTGTTTTCAATGCCGCTATTATTTTGTGTAACAATCGGAATTAGACGACTTGCATTTGAGACCAGAGAAAACTTTTTATGGAAATATGTACATCATCCTCAGATGTCTCTGTTAAATACAAATCTGAAAGCCTAATAATATTCCTCAACTCATATTCTAAGTTGAAAAAATTAGAATCAAGAAAAACTTTATGTAATAAATGAAAATGTAATAAATGAAAATGTAATAAATAAAAACTCAACCATAAACACTGTACCTGTGTTTTTAGTGAAAGTATCACCTATATACAACAATGTACGAATTATTGGAAAGTTTTTATTCATTAGTTTTTACATTTTTCATACAATGTGTTTGAGAAAAGGGGTCACTACAGGAATAAAGGTAGACCAATTATTACAAAAAAAGTATATTTTTCACAAATGCATTACTCTATATGTTGAAAAAAAATCCTCTTCTCAGAAGAATATTCTGAACAATAAAGTGTAATTTGTTGTCTGATTGGCTACACAATTCGATTGTGCGATTCAAAGCTGAAATATGATTTTATTAAATGACTTAATCAAGTTCTGCTTTTGTTGTTATTTTGTTCTTATTCTTTTGTTGTTCAGTAGATAATGAAACAAATAAGTTTTTTCGATTATTTATGATTTTGTGTCGCTAAACGATAAAATATCTTTTATGTTATACGAAAAGTTTCTGGATGAAAAATTCGCAAGTGCAATCTTTCTTTTTAGCTCAGACCCAAATGGCACGCCTACAGCAGCGTCAAGATTCGAGATACTTACAATACCCTCTACTACGACAGTCTGAAGTCAACGCACAGTATTCAGACAGAGGTTTCCAATATTGCCCAAATCGAACAGATGTTTGATGCTATTATATACCAGAAGGGAAGCAGTATCCTCAAAATGCTGAACTTCACCTTGACCGAGGACGTCTTCAAAGGAGGATTACAACAGTATATCAAAAAATAGTGAGTGTTAATCACTCGTTTCCAAAAACGAAACGTTTTTATATTGACTTGCATACCGTTTGAAATCATATTAGCTATGCGTCTTTTCAGTGCGTACCAAACTGCAACTCAGGATGACCTCTGGTCTTTGTACACGACGGAAGCTCTAAATCAAAGTCTGATCCCCGATACCGTCACGGTGAAGGCCCTCATGAATTCTTGGACCCTTCAAAGCGGTTATCCCTTCGTAACAATTTCCAGAGACTACGCATCTGGAGTGGCAACGATAAACCAAACAAAAATGACTGAAGATGCAAACATCACGTCCGATGAGTTGTGGTACATACCCATCACGTATCTTACCAAGGAAGGAAACGGAAAAGTGCAACAGCTGTGGCTGGAAAACATCAGGGAAACGAGTTTGGATTTGAGAACAGTAGGAAATGACTCTTGGATTCTGTTGAATATCGACGAAACTGGTGAGTTGTGAACGTTGACAAACTGCTTTTTTTGCTTGATTCTGTTTCATTTCCTTTACTTTCGAAGTTGGAAACGGAATTTGTTCCGATTCAGCGATTGCCGGTAAAATTGTTTTTTACGATTCTATGTTTCAATCCGCATATTTAATGATAACAGCCGAATTAGTCAGTAACTTGTCGTATTCACAAACATTTCCTTCGAATAAGTGATTGTAAAAATAAAATTTTGAAAGTTAAATCATGAAAAGCACTTCAGAAGAGAACAGGTAAATTTACTCTGACACGTTTGATAGTCTACAGTCTAGAAGATGAATACACAGACATTTTGTACAGTAGTAAACTCTAGTACACTACGAATCACATTTTTTCCAAACACCATCAACTGAATTCAAATAACTCATCAACCAGTATTTCTAGATGTAGAAATTAGATTAGTTGTAGAAGAAGAAGAACGTACTTGACAACGTGCGCAATATTGACATTTTTTTACCGGTCTCTGAATTAGTCCGAAAAGTTGAAATTCTTGAATAGTTTAAGGACAAACACTTACACAGACATGAAATGTTGTATAAATGCTTCTGAGGAAACGTACATATTGAACTGTGTTTCCATCTCGTTCTCCGTTTGATTCAATATGATTTTTCCGGATTTTGACGTCGCTCGGCTATCTCTTGAAATTTGTCGCGACTGGTTATTCATTTATACGATTTCCACAGGTTTCTACAGGGTAAATTACGACTCAGAAAATTGGAAACTCTTGATTTACCAGCTACGAAGAAGCCCGAGTTCCATACCAGTAGCTAACAGGGGTCAACTCATTGACGATGCCTTCCACCTGGCCGACGCCGGCTACATTAACTACACCATAGCCTTCGACCTAGTGAAATACCTCTACATAACAGAGCCCAATTATATTCCCTGGTACAGCGCCCTCCGAAACATGGAGGACCTCAGAGACATCATCAGCAACTATGAGTACTCCGGACTGTACGACAACTTCCTGCTGAAGCTCGTCAAACCGATGTTCAACGAGCTGACGACCGAGCAGAAGGTTTACGACACCCAAAACGAGAAGTTGTTGAGGCTGCACATCGTCACGTCTGCCTGCAAGCTGCGGTACGGCAAATGCATCTCTTGGGCCAGGAACCAGTATTTCGAGTGGATGCAGCAAGACGATCCCGATTTCATCAATCCGTGAGTCATTCAGCATTAAAATCTCTCTTCATAACAGTATATCAATCGAATAAATTTTTTATCGCCCTAATCTTATTTACAATTTTCGAAGTATTTCTCAAAATGAAAAAAATGTATTGGGAAATGAGTCGGTGTTCACTGATATTTATTGCATCCTATTTGATAGTAGCCAATGAATTTGGTTTGGATTTCCACACTGAATGAGGTAACCACAACAAGGTCATTGACACCAGATGCAAGACCTGCCATAAGGCGTACGTTCACGACAAATGATGACAGTTTTTGATGAGGAGTTTTATATAATTATTGTCTTAGTTGAAAGAAAAACCAATCAGCAAGTCTAATTTCGGGTGTTTGTTGATGAAAAAAAAACATATGTTGCCTACTTCTTTGATATCACTGTATAATTTTTCGTTTCATGTTTCAGAATATCTGTAGACTACCGATACATAGCACAATGTACCGCCATCAAATCGGGGGGGCCTCTAGAATGGGACTTTCTGTGGAATAGGACCCTGTCTCCGAGCGTATCCTCGATAGACTTGCAAACAGCGTATCTTAGTTTAGGTTGTTCTTATGACCCGTGGTTAATTAACAGGTGAATATTCACTGAGACAGTTTTTCTTGATTCTTTCTTTATTCACCATTGATTTTAGATATTTGGAATATTCGCTCAGTGGTAACATTAGTCTGGAGTACGTTCCTTACGTTTGGCAGTCCATCAGCCATTCCGTTGGGGTAAGGACGGGCTTCCAGTTCCTTAGACTCAATTGGGATAGGATCTACAAAGAATATGAAGAAGTCTATTTGGTTTTAAGTGCTATATTCCACGATTTCATTGGTCAGTTATCTACAGAAGCTGATTTGGAAGATGTAAGTGAGACCTTGTATATGAAATATTTGCAGTGATGGCCAAACGGACATAATTCACAAAATTATATGGCCAATATAGAATTAATTTCGCTTGGATTGATGTTAAACCAAAATAATAACCAAACTAATCAATTTCAGCTTACTACCTTCTACAAGCTGCACCAAAACGATCTAAAGTCAATTGCCGGAGTTCTTCAGAGCACGGTTGATAGGATAAAAGTGAAGATCAACTGGAAAACAAAACATCTTGATTCTGTCGTGAACTGGTTGCGAAGAAATAGATACTGAATTTGTTATCGAAAGGTGTCATCTGGAACTTCTAAAAACGATTCTTCATATATATATGGTCTATATTGATTTTAATTCTTGAAACAATATGAAAACATGAACTCGGTGCACGGTGGTGATATATTCTATTTTTGATTCATTTGTTTTTTTTAACGTGAGTGGCATTTGCAGCTAATTTGTATATTTTTTATTAAAGAACTGTTTTCAGCACGTTTAGCACCATGGAGCATTCATGTAGCATCCATTCATGTAACAAATTGAAAAATAATTGACAAACTTACAAATTCAAAATTGACCCACAAATGGCAAATTTTTGGAAAAATACTAAATTATTGAAATAAAGTGACTTGCTCGATATGAATCACTAATGAAAAATGGTGTAAAGATGTTCAGTCTTTACAACAATAGCAAATGAAATGATTGTTTGCGTACAACAAAATATCAGAGACAATCTAAATAATAACGAGATTTTCATCTGAAACAATTCGAATATGTTAATTTTTTATGAGCGCATAAATCAACTAACTTTTTTGCAGATACGCGATTTGTTTAATTTTCGATATTGTTATTTATCTATAATTCGCGATGAAAGTGCACTTGACACAGAGGTGATAATGATAGTATTCATAGTATTTGTTATTAACATGAGATTTTTTATCTATTTGTATGTTGTGAAGTGTTAAATAGAGGGTCTATTCTATGAAAGTTGTTGAAATATTTTATTCATTTTTATCTACTTCATTCATTATTATTCCCAAATACTATTTATTTTCAATCTACTTTCTTGATGAATTCATAGGGTTGACCTTATATATAAATATTTATTGAATAAAATGAGATTATTATTCTTAACTGATGTTTTATTAAAAGAAACTCTTATTTTTTCTGAAAAATTCAGTGAATATCATATCCTACTTCTACCGATCATCAAAACTAAAAATATCCTAAAAATAAGTTGCTTATTTGTAAAATTTACTTGTGATGCACTATTTGGAACCTTTGGTGAAGTAATGGATATTACTGTACTTTAATCCCAGTAATATTCATTTAACTCATTTGACTCCAGTAATATTCATTTGTAAAATTTATAAGTCACGACTTGGTTAGATTTCTTAAATTCAGTAGATACTATTTCAACTCGTTTGGTGGCAGCAAGCAGTTAAGTTATAAAAATAGCACTGATTTGGATATTATATAATTGGTATTTTTGGAGAAAGATTGTTGTAAAATTATGATCAAATATCTTGTTGATTGGCAAGAAGTTAGGCTGAAAACAAAAAGAATATTTGAAAAGATCATTTAAAAAATCAGGTTTACATTTCAGTGAAAGGAATAGGTACTGAAATGATCATTCACAGACTTTCATTGAAAGCAATTTTCTAACATCTAATTAAACAGTAGTTTTCAAAACTGCTCGTTCACTTCAATACATGTTAGGCAACAAAGATAGGATAATGGAACACCGAGAAGTCCAGGATATGTGGATATAGCACCAAAAAATTGACTGAATTGGTTATTCTATATTAGAACTCATTTTTAAGAGGATCCATCACATATCTCAGATAAAAAAGTATGCTATCTGACATATGTACGGTGCAGGAAATTTTTGATTATTTAGAGCTAGTACAGTGTAATATAAAACTAAGAAAAAATCGCTAATACAACCTCTCCAATTTGAATAAAAAAAGTATCGTAACATGCCCTGAAAATTGAAATGAACATTTCAAATTTCCTTCCTTTCACTGACAGATCGAAAAAAAAATGTTGAAATCTCTTGAATTTTTATGGGGTGTTTCCATTCTAAATGTATCATGTATGTGCTCGCAAGTATACCCCGTAGTTGCTGAATTATATATGAGTAGTACTCTTCACTAGACTTGAAATCCAATATCGCAAGCAATTTTGAGAATTGATGGATTTTTTAGGAATTTTCCACTCTTGTATAGACACCATAGAAAGTGTATCAGTCCTTTTCATGATCTGAGAAGAACATTTATCAGAAATACGCAGAAAATTACAGAGTTAAGTATGCTTCGAGGTTCAGTTCCATTGACCTATACTTTTTGAGAATAGTAACCTTGAAGAATGAACGTGACAAGGCGATTTTCACAGCGACCCTAAGGGTCGCGCAAGCCTTACCCTAAGGGTTATTCCTGCAGCGTTTTGCATCTCCATAAAAACTAGCTTCGTACGCGTACGAGATTCTCATCAGATTGATCGATCCGTTGTTTCGAATGAGATCAACAGCCTGATAGGGTGTCGCTTTGGTATCGCCTTTACAAAATACACACGAATATGCAAAAGTAGGTATATAGAAACGTAAAACTAGTCTATTCTATCTATTTCTAAATAAAAATACCCATCGAGGTGTGGGTGTACTGCGCACGCACCTGCGACTCTTCTCCGGGAATCCGAGCTACAATTAAAGCAGTCACTGCGGGCTCCCTGAGTTGTGTGGTGCTCCTGGACCGTCTCTGTCGTCTGCTGTAAGTCTACTTTTCATTGCCATCATCTTAATACGCTTCCTTTTTGAGGATATACTAACAATCGAATTCGAGTCTGACGATGCATATTCGCTCCGAAACTTTTATATTGTGCACTCTACCAGTGCAAGTGACGAAAGAAGCACATTTTTCGTAACCGCTCGCATATTCTGCATTATTATGAAAAATGCGAAATATTATTTTGTCGGGTGACAAAAAAAAATTTCTTCAACTTTTGACGTTATAATGATGATGAGCATATATTAATCAATAGAGACCATCGTGCATAATGCTTACATTTTTCTAATAGAATATGCAACCCATTTCAACAAACTTCTTAAGAAGATAAAAACTTTCTAAGTTCGAAGAACTTAAGATTCACAAGGAAGGCTCATTTATAATGTTCTATATTAACGTCCAATGAATTTTATCAACGCACTAATTGAGAACTTTAGGTAACATCAAACATTTAGAAAAATATACACGGAATATTTGAAAGTCATAAATTGTGAAGAACTAATCAGTTTTTTTTTGGTTAACAATTTGCAGAATAATTTGGTGTTCTTTTCTTATAAAAAACTGCTTTCATTTTAGTGCAGTACTTTTTTTTCCTTCTTTCTGATATTAATAAAATTTGGAAGATCCTAATACCAAAAATAGGTATCAACTAAAAAAATTATTCTTATAAGTTTTGAAAACATCAGTTTTGATATCACACATATTCAGGTGTAGGTAAATCATGTATGAAATAATTTTATCCAGAGCTAATAAGAGTTCAATACTGTGTATACAAATATGAACCAAATTTCGCTAGTTTATGTGTGAAGTTTTATTTTTAGCTGGGTAAAATAACAGACGTTGACTCTAAGAATAAACTGTTCCAATGAGCGCTGCCAAATACGTCCACAGTCGGCCGTTGGTGTATAATTTTCACTTTTGGATGGCCCAGCTAGAATATTGTGCTCGCATAATACTCCCACCTAAACATCCATTTATATTTGATGGAAAAATAATGACTTCGTTCGCATATTTCCAAATATATGGATTCGCAAAATTGACGTTGAACTTATGAATACTCAAACATTGTGTACTATATTTATTAATGTTTACTAAAGAGATTGAAGCTGAAAATAAATCAAAGTATCTTTCTCATCGAGTAACCTGGCACGAACTTTTAAAAGAATCCCAATTAAAAGTAATTTTACTAAACATGTTATTTGATTTTACAATTGGAAAAGTGTACCAGATCTAATGATTAGACCTGAAAAAGACAAAATAAAATTTATTCTGACCACAATGAATATCAACGTTCATACGAAACAGTGTAGGAGTTTATTCACAGTATAAAATATGTTTGAGTAGAACCCTTTAATCTTCTATGTGTAACGTAATAGAATGCGAAAATTTTCGATTGATTGAATGAACATGAAAATATATTCGATGGGACTACAAAAAAAATGCAATCATTCGCAGAATCTGCCTAGCTCGTCCTAAATATATCCCACATTGTTTGTTCCACGTCCAAGTTTCGAGAACTTCTTAGGCCGCTGTTTTATTTATATTATCGACGGATTCAACTTTATTCAGTATTGACACAGCAACCATTGATAAATCATCTTTTTTCGTTACAGAGTTATTTGAATCCCTATAACCATGTCCGATGAAGAAGAAGTTTACTCGTAAGTCAAATTTACGAAAAACCAACAAGAAAGCTTAACGCAATGAATCCTACCCGACGATTTTTTCTTTTAGTTTGATTTATTTTTCGTTTTTTCGTGTCCCTTGAGCTTTGTTGCTAACTGCAACGAAATATGTTAGTCCTTGTGTTCAAATGTTTCTTTTAAAATTTTAGCGAAGAAGAGGAGGAGGAAGATGAAGTCGTCGAAACGTAAGTACTCATCGTTAAGATTCATAAAAGCTTCTGATGTAATGTCGGTTAAACAGCAAACTTATATTGGAACATTAATTCTGATGAAAATAATACTTCCATAAATTTGGTATTGATGATATATTAATAGAATAAATATGAGAACCTCATGAGGTTTCAGAATACAGAGAGTCTAAAAGTTAATTAATCGATGTATTGAAGATAAAGAATAGGTCAATATTTATGTAATTTATACAGATGAAAATAATTAACAAACATGTGTTTCATGAAACACCATTTGGTTCTGAACGGTGTGCCTTCTTTGAGATTTTGAATTATTTTTATAGATTGATACATTTTGCATAATTTTGAAACATTCGAAAAAGGTATAAGTTGAACTAAGATTCTCAAAGCAAGGTGGCCGTCGAATTGACGACTTTTGATTGATACCTCGTGTTTTCACTTTTGAAGAAAAACGTAAGTTTTTCCCCACCCCTCTTACAACCAAACGTCGTATTTTTCAGTAATCAAACTTGTATGTTGAAATTTTTGTAGCTCCCTGTAATTTAGTGTTCTGATTTTTCATGTTTTTACGAAAATATTTTTCATTTTGATTTTTCCTTTTTTTCTACCCGTGAACCCCGCCCCTGCCCCTTGTGATGTACGATATAGGACAACTACCACCACTACCACCAAAGTCGAGTAAGTTCAAGTGAAAAAGAAGCAAAAAAACTCGCAGCTTAAACGCTTGGAGCTGCTCTCAGTTATCGGCGAACAACTTTTTTTACATAAAATTGAATATTCAGTCTCTCAGAATTATTACTTTTATTCATTAGAGCTTTTGGTTTTCAAACAATTATTTTAATTATTCAACTCCTAATAACTCCCACATATTCTTCACTTTTAATTTAAGAAAATTCCTTAAATTCTGTTTTTTCTTTTATTTTCCACTTCATGTATTCATTTTATGTATAAAAAGTTATTTCTATAACAATCAAACGAATGTTGAAAGCTTTTTCAGCTTCAAAAACACCCTGCAAAGTATGTATCTAATTTTCAATTTGTGATAATCCGTTTTGCTAGGAATGGATGGACTAGTGGACTACGCCATTTTTAACAAAAATAATGGAAATTGCTTCCAATTGCATTTTTGTTTTTAATTTTGTCTTTGATTTTTGATGAATGTTGCCACGGCAGGCGAAACGAATTAAGTAGAGTTAATCATAGATGTATCACAAGTTTCAAAAGTTTCATCTCGCAAAGGTCAGATTTTCCAGACTCATCAAATAGGGTGAATATGCATTTTGAATATTTCTCGTTTAATTCCCTTTTCAGGAATTTTGAAAACCAGGTCAGTTGCGGCAACCCCAACGAAAATAAAATAGAAAGGGCAGACGATAAATTGTTAATTATTCAAAAGGTCCACCAAGATTGCCTATTTATTAAAAAAAAATAAAAAAGCCACTTACAGAAGATAGAAAGCAATACCTTATTTTGTAAATTGTTCAAAAGTATCACTATCCTCTTTCATATGTAAAGATGATACTACTGCGATTCCAATGCTTCTCGATCATTGAAGTTCACATTTAAAGAATACATTATTGTTTCCAGATATCCTTCATTCGAGTGGTGTTGAATCATGAGATCTGGAAGGCCATTTTAGAGCACTTCTTTTCTCCTTCCAATGCATCGGGAGATATTTTCATATAAAGCATTTACCATCGATAAAAATGAAGTGGTTCAAAATATTAGTGCTCTTTATCGAGATTCTCGATATTGATATAGCATCAGCAAAAAAAACTGAAAGGATTAGAATAAAATAGATTGGTAATCCAAAATGTATGGTAAACTTTCGAAGGAAGAAAGAGAGCAAGTAGGTTCAAAGAATCCCTTAACAAATATGTGTAGATCATGCATATATGTTATTTACAGAGAAAATCTGGGAGGAAAAGCCTTTTCGAAACAACTACTTTCATATAAACCTTGAATTATACGAAAGCAAAAGTACTTTCGAAACAACTACTTTTATACGAACATTCCGTTCCATTAATTCCATAACATTCGTTATGGAATTAATCAGATGTAATTACATTAAACATGTTTTAGGTAGAAAGCCAAAATCTTTATTTGCCAACAACTAATCTCTCTTTGAATTATACCCCTTTCAATTCAATTCTGATCTTTGGTATCTTAAACGATAGCGAGACTAGACAAAACTGTTGAAACGGCGATACCCGAAATCCGTCAGTACTTAATACGTTTCCCAAAATGTTATAATCGTTTTGTCGTTCTGATCATGTTGTGGGATCCCGCAGGGAAGGAGCCGGCGATCCAGAATTCATAAAACGGCAAGACCAGAAGAGGTCCGACCTCGACGAGCAGCTGCGCGAATACATCACAGAATGGCGCAAGCAGCGCGCCAAGGAAGAGGACGACCTCAAGAAGCTGAAGGAGAAGCAGGCCAAGCGCAAGATCGCGCGCGCGGATGAGGAGAGGAAGATGGCTGAAAGGAAGAAGGCAGAAGAAGAACGTCGTGTTCGCGAGATCGAGGAGAAGAAACAACGCGACATCGAGGAGAAGAGGCAACGCCTCGAAGAGGCTGAGAAGAAACGCCAGGCTATGATGCAAGCTCTCAAGGACCAGAACAAGAACAAGGGGCCCAACTTCACCATCACCAAGAGAGATGCTTCAGTAAGCAACAAAGTTCTTTATACTTATTATAGGAGAGGTAACTGAAGAGTTACTAAGAAACGGCCTATTCGATCGAATGCTGCCTTTTAATCGCTAGAGTTGTATCATTGAAAATAGGTGTGGGTGGAAATATATAAACCAACTCATTAATTTTTTAATTTGTGGCAGTCTTTGTGATGTTTGGCCCTTTTTTGTTCTCTGTTACATTCTTTCTGTTCAATTTTTATAAAAGTAACATTTTCAGATGTAATATCGAATACTCTGAAACTTTTGACTTGGGATCAAAAAGATATAGATTTATTCTCCCACATGCAAGAGCTAGGATATTCATAATAGACTGCTGGAATTAAATTAGGACTGACTGCTATTTCTACCTTCTGGATATCTCTTTTTCTATACCTAATTGGTTGACAGATGAAACAAAAAACCAAAAAAAATGTTGAAACCAACGAGAGAGAATATCAGAGAAAAGTATTTTGTTCAGACAGTTTTCACATAATTGTTACTCTGTCTTTGATCAAAGATTCAATATCGAAAAACATATTACTGAATATTATTGTATTATAAACCACAATTATCGTATACAAATAATAGAAGTATAGAAAACATCTTCTAACATTCTCGACTTACCAAATATTGAATATTTGGAATATTGTTACCAATTAGTTTATTTGCATCAATTTAATGACTAAACCGTCAAATGAAACAGCAAAAAACAGCAAAAGATGAAATTTCAACTTTCTAGTTCTTCATTAGTATGTAAAGTTCCAAGAAAAGAAGTTACCCTCTACATACCGGGTGTACGAAAAGTTTCAGTACGGGCTGATATCTCCGAAGTCAAAGGAAATACAAATACAAAATTTTGCCAATCACTAAGAACTCTTCTTCTTCACACATTTGCAACTTTTTTACCATTGCAAAGAAGGCACCAGGGCGCTGCACCCCAAAATCTTGAAAATTTATATCCATACGTAGCTAATTTCAAAGGCCATAAAGAAACATATATTTCTGCACTAACTAAAGGTCTGTACGAAAACCCGTTTTCTAAGAAAAACGATTTCAAGTGATCCAACAAAAAATAATTATTTTTGTCGCGTTTTGTAAATTGTTTTTTACACCGATTTTTTTTTTATTAATTGAAAGATGTAAAACTATTGTGCATTTTTTACATAGTAGCAACCCGAACTTGCACCTCTACGAATTGAAACTCGACATGATACATGGCTTGAATCTAATGAAGACTATTTTTAAATAAGAATACCAACTTTCTTATAACAGATGTATACATACCTACGTAAGTGAACTGAAAAAAATAAGGATTTCAAGATTACAGGCATAGTGGTTGAATAGAAAAAAGTATTTGATTTTCACAAATAATTCATTTTGAATGTAGTCGAATTATAGTTTAAATTGACTTTTATAAATATTTAAATAGTATATTTTTATCTGCAATGCCGGGGATATTGAATAGAAGCGTTAAAAGCTGAAATTAATGTACACATTGTCAATATTAAATTGTGAAGCTGAAACCTATCGCCGAAGAAAATAAAATGAAAACTATAGAATATTTAATAATATGCAGAATATATCAAATGAAGGACACGAAAATACAATAACGATTTCTTCCAACAGTCTAACCTTTCTGCCGCTCAGTTGGAACGCAACAAGACCAAGGAGCAACTCGAGGAAGAGAAGAAAATTTCCCTTTCCATCCGGATCAAGCCCTTGGTCGTTGATGGTCTGGGCGTAGATAAACTCCGTCTGAAAGCACAGGAACTTTGGGAATGCATCGTCAAGTTGGAGACTGAAAAGTACGACTTGGAAGAGAGGCAGAAACGTCAAGACTACGATGTAAGTTCGATTTAAATGTTCTTTGATAGTGACGAATAACGTTATTTCGTGTTTACAGCTCAAAGAGCTGAAAGAAAGACAGAAACAACAGCTGAGGCACAAAGCCTTGAAGAAGGGTCTAGACCCTGAAGCCCTAACCGGCAAATACCCGGTAAGTGTTTCATTTTTAAAAAGCCGTGGTACACCACTCAAATGGAAATTTAAAAAAAAAGTCATATTCGAAAAGTTCTCTGAAATGTCAATGTTATTTCATTTCCATAAACTTACTTCTCATTTTAGCCTAAAATCCAAGTAGCCTCCAAATATGAACGTCGTGTTGACACGAGGTCGTATGGAGACAAAAAGAAGCTATTTGAAGGGGTAAGTCACAATGGACTTTTAAATTAAGATGAGGTACTTAAATTTCTTTCGAAAATCTGACACATACAATTCGGATCAGATAATCTTGCAAGAAACTCTCTTTTCTTGAATTAATAGGTGGAGCAAATTTAACCAGGTATGAAACTTTCACATTTTGACAACAGACGCATTTTTTCACATAAATTACCTATATCAAGTTATATACAGACTTTATATACGATTCCATGATTCGGGCGTATTCGTTGAGACTAAGTTTCAATCATTTTCAACACAATTCAAAACAACAGGCTATTTGAATAATGTATGGATTACATCAAGTTATTCATAAACATCTATTATTGTAAGTGATTTTTCGATCATGTTTGTTCCAACTAGTTTTAATTAGATTCTTGATAACGAATCAAAACCACAGACTAAACTACAAATCGACTAAATACACAAGACAGCATTGCCTATGTCCTAAGAAATTAGGAGGACACGTCAGAACAAAATTGATGAGATCGGTTTTCATAGAAAATATAGAGCAAACTAGATTATTTTTAATTCAGGGTTTTGATATGGTCCTGATGGAACAGATGGAAAAAATCTGGAGAGCAAGAATCGAGGAATTCATGAACAGACCGCATGGTATGTGCATGAAAATACACTCGTTTTTTTTCGAAAGTCTTGTCGTGTTTGTTTGTCAGACGATGTCTTTTTGTAGTACTACTACTTTTTCGACATATATTTGTTTCTACTTTGTGTTAAAACATATGATATATGTTTATTTGTCAACGTCATTTGTTTCTTGTTTGAGTGTGTTTTCCGTTGTTTAACAGGGATTAGAAGAAATCATTAAAGAGACCAATGAAAAAAGCTGGAAAGAGAAATTTGGACAGTTTGATTCCAGACAAAAGGGTAAATGTTTTAACAAAATTTGTTTTCAAGCTTTTTTCTTTTTCTCGGAAAACACCGACTTTTTCAAAAGTGATAATTTTGAATTACAATATTGAATTTTGGAATAAATGAAAATTGTTTTCCGAAAATTAGAAAATGTCATTTGCATGTTTCGTTATAGCATGTTATCTTTCGTCATCTATTGATTTTCTACTTGTCTAAGAATCTTTTCAGCAGTATGAACTTGTGAAGAAAATGAATTCAGGTTTCCTTTTACTTGACACAAATTTATGTTGAAGTAAAACAAATGCGAATTTGTTACTTTAAAGATATATAGAATAGATAAATAAGTCATACCTAGATCAGATTCATACTCATCTGTTTCTTTGAACACTTTTTTGAATTTTGTAACTTTTAATATAAGAGACGATTGTATTGATTTTTTTATGTTATATAGTGAAATTTGTTGACGTTATGAGAAACATAATTTGTGCTATCTTATTATGTCAATGGTGTGGTCTCTTTTGCTTGATAACAGAGATGTATTGAATTATTTTCAAAACTTGAGTGAAATTAATTTTCTGATCAACCTGTTGAGTAAACTCCCTGTTGCGGTTTGTATTTTGAATCTCTCTCTCTCTCTCTCTTCTTTATTGGCCGATGCTTCCTGATCAGGCGCAATTGGGGCCAGCTCAATACGGGGGGATGCGCAGCAGTCTTGCTCGTAGCAACATTGCCACCCCTTTTTTATATAAACTTTTTTAATTGTAAAAAACACTTATGACTTTTAACACATATTTAAATTGGTAAAATCCTGCCCCCACGTGAACATCCGGTCCACCCCGGCCTCCAACCGGCGTGAATAGGGATAGGAGTTGAATATATCCACTGCAACACTCCCACGTGGACATCCGGTCCACCCCGGCCTCCAACCGGCGTGAATGGAAGTGCTGTTTCTCTTTACACTTATTCTTTACACTTATAGACTTTTCACAAAACTTTTTAAATTATGGTGGCACGTTCTATGACGGCGGACATTCACAACACAAAACTGAGTTTCATCTCCAACATGGCATCCACGTACCTTCGTTGTGGACGATCGCTGTCAGCACGTCCGTCCACCACCATATCAGAAACGATACTCCTCTTGTATTTTGAATCAATATATTTTTCACCGTAACAACCACTGAGCGGTCAAGCGACAGAACGTAATTTCGATTCGTGAGTTCTGTCAGTAGTTCGATCAGGGATATTTCGCATCTTTTTGTAATATATCGATAAATTACACCCGAAAAAAGTGCATAAATGATGGTTAAACAAATATATTAGTGTTCTTCATTAAAATGACCAAGGAACATTAAATTTCTCACCCCTATTGAATTTGTTTTCATACAAATTTACTGGAAATAATCGTTTTTGTAGAAAAGCTGTACTACATTTGTTCAAATTACATTAAAAAAAAGAGTGATTCATCATTCTGAAGCACCAATCAGTTGAAATAAAAACACGATTCAAAAGACAAACTCTATAGCCTAAAAGGTTTATCAAAAATTAATCCCACTCGAGTGCTGGTGAAATCCACAGGGCGTTTTGAAGGTAGCATAGAGAACGTAAGTATAAGTGTTGCGATCTAACTGCTAAGTTTATCGTTACACTTTTTAGTAATAGTAGTACCTCTTGGGGTATTTAACTGGACATCAAATGATATTGTAGGTCATAAAATGATGGGACTACTACCATAAATGTTCAAATGAGTTTATTATTTGTTTATTGGTCGCTTATCGTATATACAACACTACTTATTATTGATTTTTCATTTCGTTTACTAACAGCAAGACTTCCCAAATGGTTCGGTGAACGTCCTGGCAAAAAACCTGGTGACCCCGAAACTCCAGAAGGCGAGGAGGAGGGCAAACAAGTCATTGATGAGGATGACGACCTCAAGGAGCCTGTAATCGAAGCTGAAATTGAAGAAGAGGAGGAAGAAGAGGAAGTCGAGGTCGATGAAGAAGAAGAGGATGACGAAGAAGAAGAAGAAGAAGAGTGAATGCCAAGGTAAGAAGTTGAGCCAAAAAGTACATATGATCAAGATTGGGAGGGAACGTTGATTTGTTTTTCTTGAATATTTTTATTAACTTTGATCATTTTCAGGCATAAGACAATCATGAAATCAACATTAGATAACATCTAATATCTTCATCGGCTGACATGGTAGTTCCCTTCAGCAGATATTTAAAAAAATGTTTGTTCCAGCAAATATTATCAAAAACGTTATTTCATTTATTTGTAATTATTTAATAAAGTTATATTTGTAATCGTAAACAATATATTACCGGTGTTTCATTTATGTGTTAGTTTTAGGTTGAGAATAAATCATTTGAATATTATCAATACCTTTTTTTTAGGATCTGATAGATTATAAATATATGTGACAGTTGAATTGTAGATCAGAGCCACATTTTGGAAAAAAATTACAAAATCAACAAAGGAAAAAATCCATTGAGAAATAAATTGAAAGTATAAAATATATAATCCAAAACTATTAGACTTCTGTTACTGATGAAAATGCAACAAGCTGATTTTTTATTAGAACTTATTTCATCGTAGAGAAGTAGTTGAAATCAGTTGCCCTGTAGAGTGAAAATTGCAGGGAAAGGAAGAAAATGAATCTCGTTCGGCGTTCAATGTCGAAGCTTGGCTTCGCTAGAAAAGTTGAAGGCAAAAAATATTTCAACGTTAATCAAAAGGCAATACCTACACTTACAAAGTAACCGAAACCAATCAGATATTTCTAAAGAGTGTGCCACGTGTCCGAAGAATTTCAACTATGACTTTTATAGAATTTAGTTTACATCTACTAAATATTGACAATGCATTTGAATATCATTATGAATTCTTCAAATGGTTTCACCTATTCTATCATCAAAACAATAAATTCAATCAGAATTATTTGACTGTTAGTTCCTGTTGTATGAAACCGTTCAACGTTTGTCGTTCTTCTTCCACGCTTTCAATAAGTTTTTTTTACAAAGTAAAATAATCAACTTCAGGTGAGGATGGAAAATTTTGACAAAATAGTCATATCTGGGATTGCCGGCAGATTTCCAGAATGTGAAAATGTGGATCAGTTGAAAGAGGCCCTCTTGAATGGGGTTGATTTGGTTACAGACAATGATAAAAGATATCCCGCAGGTGAGTGTTTTACCAGGGGGCAGGAAATTATTGTTTTCTTTGTGAATATTATGAGTGTTTTGAAAAAATGGTTTATAAAAGAATCTACAAAATGTATGGAAACGATTTTGTTAAATGCTTACTTCTTTGAAGAAGAAGTAGAATAAATATTCAACTAATTTTTATACATATATACTCAAGTGATGAGATGGTACAATTTAGCTTACTCTATTTATTTATTTATTTATTTATTTGCCACTGAGGTACAGTATGTACATATGGTAT
>WOGJ01234451.1:0-17479 GCA_015342185.1 Leptinotarsa juncta
TTTTTAAAATGCCTTTGTACAATTATGGAATTGGCCGCGGTGGTAGTGCGCCCGACTCACGATCGGAAGGCCGTGGGTTCGATTCCCGCCTCGACCAGATATTTTTCTCGAGAGGATTTATCTGGTTGAAACTGGGATGATTTTGCAACCGTGTTAGGGATCACACGTTAAAAGGTTAAACCTCATTAGTACTTAGCTGGCACAAGTTTCTCAACTCATGAGAGTTGTCGTTCGTATGGGGGCGACAGATGGTTAACGGAAAAACAGATTTAAACAGACTCAAATCACTAAACTTATCCGGTAGGTACTCTAGAATTACCTATCAAGAGATACTCTTAAAGAAAACTGCTGAACTCATTAATTGATAGTCTCACTGAAAAGCATTTATAAAGAACTTTTCAGTGATGGTGATTTTTGATTTTGCTTTTTACACTTTTTAAGTGATGGAGCCTAGTGGGTGACAGTATCCTCATTCGCCCATAGGTAGCTTTGGATATTTCTTAATAACTTTTTTCTTTTACATATTTCTACTGGCAACTTTCAACTTTTAATTCAAAATGTCAAACGATGGATTTTTGATAATATTAAGCTTAGTCTTTTATGAAACATCTTCTATAAAAACTTATCAAAAAAAGTGAACCTCTACTGAGTATTAGTCGAATAAATTCTCGTATCACTTGTGTTGACTTATCAGCTGCGTCCCGCCGGCATTGTCGAATTTTGATAACTATTTTTGTGATGTTTAATTTCACAGAATAAACTTACTAGCTGATACGACCATCACCAACTCACAATAAAAACTCACAAACAAAATCAAGTAAATCAAACAAAATTTCATTTTCACTTTAACACTATTGCTGCTAAGATTACTGGTTCATTACTGAATTTGATTTTGACGAAGAATCGTCAATGGTGGCGTCTATCTAACGGAAATGTGAAGATAAAGGCGGAAAGACAAAAAATATTATCTTTTGAAAACATGTATTCGACTGTGGTATATCAAACGCTTGCCAAATTCTAATCATTCGAATGAATAATTTTCTTCTGGGAATGCTGCCAAACTGAGATAAGAGCCGAAAGAATGACACATGTCCTTTGGGGATGAGAAATGTGAAATATAGATAGATATCAATAAGGTGTTAATTAACTGAGGTTTAGAAACAGTGATGACTATTACTACCCATTCATAATGAAAGATAAGAATTCATAGCTTAAAAATCAGACAGAAATATTTCGAAGATACCCAAATAAAAATCTTAGGTTGAGGAAATGAAAAGGTGAATTGAAATCAAGTAGGTATCGTATTAAAAACATAATCGATTACAAAGTAGAAAAGAAACAAATATATAAGAAATGAATCTACCCCACGTCTGTATATATTGATAGTAGGCTAAATACGAGTATGGATTTGAAAACACCACTCAGATACCGATAGCTGTACTCCTAGTGCAGAAAATTATCTGAAAGTAATAAAAAGCCTGGAGAAAGGTGTTGATCGAAAAATGCAGCTACAACCTGACTATATTAAAATAAAAGATCAAGAATGGCATATAATTGTTTTCAAGAGGGACAAGTGCTTCGTCAAAAGAATTAATTAAATCATAAAAGAGAACATTTTTAATAGATTTTTGTGTAACTTGAAAGTTCTTTAAGAATTGTTCATGCATTACATATAGAGGTTTATGTTTTCATTCGTTGTTGTGATAATTCGGTAAGAGCTAAATTGTGATCTGATAGCTCTACACATGAGATTAGGTTTGACACTGGTAGACAATAGTAGTAATGTCTATTTAATTCAAAAATAAATTGATTCCTGATTATGTTACTGAAAATATTTTCGAAAAATTTCAAAGAAATCATGTTCAATAATCGACTTTGCTGTGAATTGAATCTTTTGCTGAAAAAAACGATATAAAATAAAACTTCATATTGTCATAACAATATACACAGAGGTGTTCCATAAGAAGTCAGACATAAGTATTCAAATATTCGACGGACTTTTTTCTAAAATAAAAACTGCAGTAAAACTAAGATCTGTTTACGAAATTGACATACGAACTATTTTTTGAAAAGCCCATCGTCTATTCTGAAATTTTCAGAATCCAATTGAAGTTGTAACGGAAGGTAAGAGGGTGTTTCCATCAGAAGTGGGACAAGCGGACCACGTCGTACTGGTTTCTTTCCCCACCAGTTTCAGAAGGCAACTGACTGGCAACGGTCATTTTTTTAATTTACTGGTTGATGCTTCGGAAAAGTATCAGTTGACATTTTAAAAATTCGTCACTTCACACTTGAAATCTGGCCCAAATTTAGGAAAGCGCTAGATGATAGCTTTTCGACAACGTTTTAAGTTGAAAAAAATCCTTCTGTATTTTCCGTGGTACCGCGGAAATTTTTGTCGATTTTTATTTTTTGCTTTCTTCCTGTTACAAGCTCGAAATATTTATATCATATGTATATCACGAAATGACGAATAAATTAATAAATATCATTGAAGTTTCAGAATTTTGGATATTCAAATCCCTTAGGATCTAAATATTCTCAATCCGTTCCTGTTACGGAATGTGTAGAAAGGAATTTTGTACTGTTATTCTCTTTTGAAAATACCGCCCGATTGAGTAGTTTCATGATTTAACCTAGATGGCACAAAATAAAGGTAGGGTTATATCTATTTTTAACTTCTTCCAATTTTCTTATATTATTATCTCGATCTTTGAGACTTTCAGATGTCTCCTTAAGAGTCTGACATTTACTTGAAAATAATTTATTCGTTCTTTTTGTCAAAATTAAATTTATTCATTGAATCTTTAATTAAAATATATTATTGCTTTTTGATTTTTGTTTATAAAACAAGTGAAAATGCCCGTTTTTCATACAAAAACAATTGAATCTATTTTGGATCCAGTTGCACAACAGGTAATTTGATTTTGTTTCTATTATTCACTATTTTTTTATATTATTTTTAGCTCACTAGTCATTGTTTTCCTAAATTTATGGAAATGTCAACATATCCTAAACTTAGCCCAGGTTCTGAACGACAGAACATTATTGGAACGACCCAACCTTTCAATTCGCATATCTGTTATCATTATAGTTATCATTATGAAAAATTCTCATTTCCTTTCCTTATTGATAGAATTACAAATAAGTAGGCGTTGTCCTAGGCTTGATAAACTAAAGTTGTGCTTAATCAATGGTGTTTTTGTTTTGACATTTCATATCCATTATTTTTAATCTTGTTTTATGCATCATAAACCTGCCTGTATTTTAAGTCTAATGAAAATAAAATTATTGCGTTCAATCTGAACATGATAACATTTTCCTCTCGCCAAATAAGGTTGTGACACAGTTGATTGTTTATGCTCAAATGCTATTTTACTAAGTATGTTATGCCCACTTTTATGATAATTCCTTGGAAAATATAACAACACTCACACCTACACTCCCATTAAACTAGAAACTTCAAAATTAGATAATACATGCAGATTTCACTAGATACAAATGATTGATTATCAATTGGATAATAATTTAATAATATAATAACAAAAATTGTACTAATAAGCATGGATAGGCTCCACATTCATTGTTGGAAAAAATTACCTAGAACCATGACCACCTGTAATGTTCAACTATACCCTCTTAAAAATGAAATTTGCTGATTGCAAAGAAGCTGAAATGCTGCAGTTTGTGCTGTAATTTATTTACGAACATCTTATAGATTCGAAAGCCTTTCGCAATTCAGCCAGTATCTCAAGAATTTTATGAGCAGAGAGGGTCAAAGAGAGGTAACTGGTTGCTGGAGGACTTGCACGTGACCCTCTATGGCCTGAATCGTGTACTGCAAGAACCTTTATTTCATGCAACATTTCACAGGTGATTTCTGGCTTGTAGACGAAAACATCCTTCACCTCCTGGATGCCAAATCTATATTATAGGGTGGAACAACACCACTCATGACATATAATCACAATAAAAAAGATCTCCTTCTGTCAGAAGTATTAGTTTGCATTTTGAATTGTAATTTTTATAGTTACGGTCACCCTACAGGAAAACGGTTTGAAGTTGTCAGACACTTCGATTCCAGCAGCCAACTACCAGTGGGGTTTGTGAAAAAAATTACCTAACATGGCTGTTTTGAATACAAAAAGTTTGAAATGTATGTATATTGCACGTCAAAATACAATCTTTTAAAACTCCTTATCGAGGAGAGGGTGTAATCCACCCTTGAACAATAAAAATCAAATTTGAATTCCTACCAATCCCACTACCAGCTTGAATTTTACAAGGTATGTTAGGTGATACCTCAAGAATATTCCAGACTGATTTTATCAATTTGCGAAAGGAGTGAGGGAGTGTACCTAATTCACTTTCTTATAATAAAAACCATACTTATATCTTGAAATTCACATAATGTATTGGGGAATTTCCCTGGAATCTTTCCCCTAATCCACCCCCGAAATGATGGGAGTCCTTTAATACTGTCAACTTGAAATTCGCAGGGTGTGTTGGGAAAAATAAACATTCTATGACATTTTTTTTTTCATTTGCAGAGGGAAACAGGGGGTGTAATGTTCCCCTGAATAATGAAACCAGACAAGTTCTCGCCAGAATGAAATTCACAGGGTACCCTTCCACTGAATGATAAAATTGATATATGAATCTCTTAATCAATTCGTCGATATCACCTATTTGCAAAGGGAGGGAGGAAGTTGTGTCATCTTTACAGTTATTCTGTTAATATTGGAAAAAAATTCTCAGGGTATATTTGAAAACATCCCAGATCTCTTTCATGGTAGTTCCATCAATTTGCAGTGGGATAAGGGGTGTAAGCCACCTCCTAAATAATTAAGTCCTTTTATAAAAACACAGGGTGTGTTACGGAATACATTATAAACATTCTCAACATTTCCATCTATGTAATTAAATATGTTTTTGTAATAGGTATTTTCCGTTAACCAGCTATCGCACCCCTACGAACGACAACCCTGAGAAGTCTAAACTTGTGCGAGCTAAGGAATAACGAGGTCTTACTTTTTAACGTGTGATTCCTAACACGGGTTGGACGGTAGCAAGTGAAAATCGAGCGTTCAGCCTGGGGCTTGAACCATTGACTCACAGATCGGCCGATTGTGCCGGGCGGTTCGACCCACGTCGAAAGTTAGATGAAGGTGTTCAATCTACACCTGAATAATGAAGACCAGACATAAGAACTTTCAGAATGAGATCAGCTTGAAATTTACATTTCCTTCATTATAATACTGCCAGCTTGAAATTCACCGAATGAGTTGAAAGATATATTAGATACATTTTCTAAGTTTCATCTATTTGCAAAGGCGATAAGGAAATGTAATCCACCCCAGACATGATTCTCTTAATTGAAATATTGCCAGCTTGAATATCACAGGATATATTGAAAGACATCTCAATTGCATTAATCAGTATCAATATCACTTTATGAAATGTTATAGTCATTCTGTTTATTTAATAAGGGAGAATTTACCCCAAAATTATTTTAAATTTTAAATATTGCCTTCTAACATATCTTGTGAATTTCAAGGGTGCTGTATTTTTTCTGAAAGGTCATAAGTGGCGTTTTTATTATTAGGAAGTGACTTAGATACATCGACTCATTCCTTTTACAAATTGATGAAATTGACATGGAATATTCTTAAGGCATTTCTTACTGTTTATTTCAAGCTGGTAATATTTTTCTCAACGAATTTAAATCGATACTTATTTTTTGGGAGTGGAATAGCCCCTTCGACCCCTTTGCAGACGAATGAAACTGATGAAGAATTTTTAAGTATTTCCTAACACATCTTTTACGAATATCAAAATTTAATAGGGAGTATTTAAAGAGTGTATTTCGACGTGCCATGTAAATTTCAATTTTTCCTATAACAAAATGCTATGTTGAGAGGTATCAATTTTCCACCGATGCCACTGGTAAGTTGGTTGCTGAAATCAAAGTGGCTGCCAACTTCTCACTTCTACATAGCGGAGTGGCCCTGACAAATCTGTAAAGTCATCAATGTCTAGAGAATTTTTCTCCATGGCAGTAGCCCTAGTGGTCAATGAGCTAGTCTTGGTTTTGACACTGAACAAGGTGACTAAAACTATGTTGTGGAGTGGAAACTGACGTGGAAACCTGATAAGCCCACGTCAAAGGTCAATTTACAAGACCTCAGCTCATCAAAGCATCTGACCTTTACATTTCTCAGGTCAATCTTTCTGAATTCAGTTATCATGTCCTGCCATAATTGTGTCTTTGACCACTATACATTTTCTCTTGATATGATCATCATATGGGTTCTTAGCCTACATCCATTCATAATGTAACCTCATGGTACTGACGAGATACCAGTGTGAAGAGTGAGAAGTGTCAAATCTATAGTAACTACTGAATTCCCCAGGCTTTACCCATATCCAACTTGAAATTGTGGTTTTGTAGGAATGCCCTTCTTATACTTGAATATTTTCGCTTAAACAGACTTTCCTTTAAGAAGTAAAAGCTCATATAAATAAATATTTTAAAAGTAACAGACCTTGTAAACAAATTAACAATTGATTTCAGTCCAACATGCCTTCATTTTTTTTCTCATTCCAGTTTATTATTGAAATGATTGTTGTTTCACATTAATTTCATTTTAATTGATCAATACATTTTATTTGCTTCAGGTATCAAAATTGGTTATCCTACATGAAGAAGCTGAGGATGGCATACCTATGCCTGACCTGCAACTACCAGTTAGATCAGTCAGCAATGCTGTTTTAAACTTGGTCAAAGTAAGTGATGAAATTATTTTTAAATCCCGTAACAAACTTTTGAACTCTACCTGATGACTGAAAACTGGTATATAAATCCACCTCCAAACTCTTAGTGGTTGATGCTATTGACTTGTAGTAATATATTAAATTTCATAGTTATTCAAGTTTACGAAATGAAATAAGTATTTTATATGCAAAGCATTCTTTTGAAACATAAATATTGTGAAAGAATTGTTTTTTCAGCAAAAACATGAGTGTCTAAAAACACAGTTTGATAAATCATAATATATGACTGGTTCGTGAGGTAATACACTAAACTTTAAATTTTACTTTAGGTTTAACCTTATGAAAGTATGGTGTATGAATGCTTCTATGGATTTACATTGCGACAACTTTATTGAACTAAAAGTAAAAGTTTAGTGTATGAATCAGCCACTAGATTGTGGTTGATCAATCAGTTAATAGCTTCCAGGGATAAGTATTCTTAAAAAAGAATCTTACCTAGAGGTTAATGAATCATATGCCATATGGTTAGATTCAATAAGACAGCACCTTCTAAATGTGATATGAACATCAGAATTTGTTTTGACAAATCACTTGATTTCTCAAGTCATGAACATATAATCTGAAGGACCTCAACCTGTATACGCTGTAACAATATGTGATTTCAAGAAATGTAATTTCGCCCACTTCCGTAAAATGGACTCTTTAGTAATTAGCCATGGAACCATGAAACTGAAATATCTTTCTCGTAAAATGCAGAAGACGTCCGGAACCCGTACGAGGAATACGTGTTTCAAAGCCAAACTAACAATATTTAAAATTTGAACTTCTTAAGTTAAACTCTTCGGTGTATCAAAAGTTTACAATTCTATTCAAAGATAATTGAGAAAAATTACTTTGTTAGGTGTTAGTCAACTCTATTTGTATGTTATAAACTATCCTTTTCAGGTTGGTAGAGATACAATCAACAGCTCCGATGACCCAATTCTACGTCAAGACATGCCGTCTGCCCTTGTTAGAGTGGAAAGGTCGTCAAAACTATTGGAAGAAGCTAGTGATATGCTTAAACAAGACCCCTTCTCATCTCCTGCAAGAAAACGGTTGATCGAAGGTAGTGGAGGCATTTTACAGGTAAATACATAAATGATTGTTTTATTGACCAGATAGTATATCCCATGATTTCATTCCAGGCCACTTCTGCCCTGCTACTTTGTTTTGATGAATCTGAGGTTAGGAAAATCATCAGGGAATGCCATAGGGTCCTTGATTACCTTGCAGTTGCTGAAGTTATAGAAACTCTAGATGAGCTAGTACAGTTTCTGAGGGATTTAAGCCCTTGTCTAAGTAGAGTATCTAAAGAAGTTAGTGCCAGAGAAAAAGAGCTAACTCACCAGGTATTTCTACAACATATAAATTTTGTTTTTTAAGATTATTATGTTTTAATAAACAAACCTTGATAGAAATATGAAGCATGATGTAATGTGCCAATGTAATCAAACCATAAGGCTTTTCTTCGGTTCTATAATGTGTTTTACTTACAAAAACGATAACAATACTGAAAAACAACATAAATCTATTCATAAATTCACAATTTTTTAATTAATGTTCTCAATATTGAAAAGGATGAGCTCCCAATTTATTTTCGAGTGTTCCAATTTTTTTTCAATTCAATATTGTATTAGTTCCTAAACCATTTGTAGATGTGCGTGCGTCTACAAGTCAACATTACTCACATAATCCTTATATATCCCACTCCATCTTATCGCACCTGAAGAACAACTCACAGCTGCTTTCAGAAGTTGGTAGCATGTTCATTGAATATAAGAACACTAGCGAACCGCCCCGGCTCCGTATGGTTGCAATACTGATACTAAATATACATATAAACACGTGCAATCGCTGCTATGGGCGAAGCGCAGCCTTCCACGTGCTATTTATAGGCACCCGCCGCAGGCCCCGGCCGTTACCACCGCACCCGCTATGTCTCTGCATTTTGAATCTATAATATCTTAATATTCTTTTAAATTACATGCTGTAAATGGCCATTTTGATGTATATTGAATGCACAATGTACTTAAGGTACTCAATTGGATAAGGATTAATGCTATATTGCTTAAAATCACTTCGTAAAAAAGGAATAATAAAAAATGGCTATTATGAGATAGACATATACCATCGCAGACTTTTTTGTAGACCTTTTTCGTAGGGTTTAGCCAGCGTTTGCAATGTAAGCACAAAAAATGTGTTTATTCATGATATTACATTAGAAACTTCTAAAATTATCATTGTTTCTCTACTAAATCATGCATATTATATACATATAAGTCTTCCTCTTGAATCACTATTAAAAAACACCACGTCAAAACTGTTGCTTAGTTTTGAAGATCTAAGCATATATATGGATAGATAGCGAGAAGCAACTTTATTTTATACTATGTAGTGATAGTCACGATTGAAGAGAACAAAATCCGGGGTATTAGGCCATGGTCGAATGGAACCTAAAGTACTGCAGCATATCATCAGCGATATGTATGTTTACTGCAAGGACTAAGATTATATCTTGAAATGTCAGTAACGAACGATCAAGACCTTGAGATATAACTTTCTTCCTCACAGTAAACACACATACTACTGATGGTATGCCACAGTAGCAGACAAAATGTTTGGTAGCAATCTGATAAATGGGCATCTCTGCTAGAAACACATTCTTTAAAATGATGTGATTATCATGTTTCTATCCATTTCAAAGAATATCTTATGACATTATCTGAAGTTGCCATTTGTTTGAGATTCCTCTGAGATGATTATATGCTTTTTCATTCTCATTGTATTATGATGATAGCCTTTATTAAAATGTCATTTTTAATACTGTATGATTTGATGGAATATGATGTGGAATAGTAACATTAGGAAATTGTCTGTCCTATATGATTCAGCAAATGTTCGACTTTGTTATTGCTTCTGTACAGCATATTTGCGAAATCTTTGCCTTTTTCAGGTTCATGCAGAGATTTTAGTGAGATGTCTAGATCAAGTGAAAACTTTGGCCCCAATTTTGATTTGTTCAATGAAAATCTACATACATATAGTATCTCAGGGAGGAAAAGGTGCTGAAGAAGCTGCGGAAAACAGAAACTATTTGACCCAGAGAATGACAGATGAAATCAATGAGATTATTAGGGTTTTACAGCTGACCAGTTATGATGAAGAACAGTCAGAATTAGATAATTTAACTGTATTGAAGAAATTGCAAAATGCAATAACCAATAAAACAAATGCGGCAAATGACTGGTTATTTGTAAGTCATACTTTATTTGTATTAAACTTATCTGAAATTCTGAAACTATTTCAAGGATCCTAATGCTGTAAGAGGTGGTGTGGGAGAAAAGTCCTTGAGACAGATTATTGATGCTGCACAAAAAGTTGCTGAAAGGTATGTTTTTTGATGAATAAATACGTTTTCCATTTTACAAAAGTTTTATAGATTAGTATTAACTGCATAATAGGATATACATACTACAAAAAGTTTTGTGTCTTGTCCCAAACATCCAACGATCCTTGGATCGCCGAAATTTAATTTAACAACATCAACAAATGCGATTTCAGATGTCTTCCGCATGATTCAGAAAATGTGAACAAACTTTGTTCTGATCTGACAACTATGACTGATGCATTATGCGAACTTCGTCAGGATGGTAAGGGTGCGAGCCCTCAGGCAGAATCTTTAGCAAGGGGTATTCGAGAAAAACTAGGACAACTTCAGCAGTCTGTTATGAATGCCGTTGTTGCTGTGGATAAGGCTGGATTACAACAGACTGCTCACACTGCGCAAGGAAGGTAAATGAAATTAAAGTTAATTTTATTTCCTGAATTTTCAATGAGCAGAAATTCAACACATCGATGTTAATTCCAGGTTGGAACAGGCACGGAAATGGCTCTCCAATCCAGGCCAGGATGACAGAGGTCTTGGACGGAGGGCTATAACAGCAGTTGTTGGAGAAGGCCGAAAAGTAATTAGTCCCATTTGAAGATTTATATGAACTATTTCATATGTTTCTAGGTTGCAGATGGGTTACCAGGAATCCAAAAAGCTGAAATCCTTCAATTATGTGATGAAGTAGATTCCCTCTCTCGCCAATTATCTGATCTGTGTGTCCAAGGAAAGGGTAACTCGCCACAAGCTCAGGAAGTAGCAAGAAGATTATCTCAGAAGTTGCATGAACTCAAAGAAAAAATCAACCAAGCTGTGGTAAACAGAGTTGTTGAAGATTTCATTGATATTGTTACTCCACTGAAGCAATTCACCGAAGCAGTTTTAGTACCAGAAGGTTCAGCTAACCGGGATCAAAACTTTTCTGATAAAGCCGCTAATTTACAGCAATTTTCTAACAGAGCAGTGAAAACTGCTAAAATGGTAGCAGCTGGTGAGTTACGAAATAATCATATACAAAGATATATACTTTTGAAAAAATAGTTCTACGTTATTTTCTCAAGTTATTTGTAATCATACTCCATTTCTTGTGCGGGTTACCCAAATTTTGGGAATCACTACACATATCTGATAAATGCTATGAATGAATGCAATCTATTCTAAGATATTTTGAGGAACATAAGATTGAGACAGGATATAAAACTAACCAAAATCAAAGATCAGTTGTACTAGGTGTGTTAGAACCATCTTTCCTTCAACACAAATTCACATGTGAGAATCAGTTATTTCTAATATATATTTTTACATTTTTAGATTGGCTTTTTTATTCGAAGTAACTTTTGCTAATATATTCCTACACCTTTATATACGGATTTCAAGATATACAGTTAATAGTTGCACCCCTCTTAAGTTTTGAACGGGACAAAATATCAAGGCCAGATAAAATTTGGATGAAAAGGTATCATTTTTGCGTCACTCAAAGTCGTGTGATACCTCCCTCCTTTGATAGCTATTTCAACTCTCTATCCAAAATTTTTTAATTTTTGGAAATTGGATCAACCCTTCCTGAGTAATTAGCAGTTTATGTGGAAAAAATCTCTTTAAAACATTCTTGTAACAAAATTTCCTCATTTTGTCTCAATCTCTGGTAGGTTTAACTTTCTCAGATATTGAATATATTTTAGGATCATGGGTGATATTCATTCATAACCACTTCCAAATTTTCAGAATGATGTATCATTTTGTTTTCCAGATACATTTAATGGTCTACTAAAATTGGTCACTCTGTATATATTCTTGGGCTCTCAACGTATCACGTTACAGTTCAGTATGTTAACGAATCTTCCAAGTCATAAATTTTTTAAATGTATATATATTGTTAGTAGCTATTATAAAGAATGTGATATAATTATCTTTACTAATAAGTTTCATTTTTTCCTATTAGGGAGTAGCTCTGGCAATAAAAAAATGGCGGAAGCTCTCCAGAGTGCTGCCAATCAAGTGGAAAGTTTAACACCCCAGTTGATATCTGCTGGTAGCATTCGAATGAACTACCCATCATCCAAAGCTGCTGACGAACATTTTGAAAACCTACGTCAACAATATGCCGAAACATTAACTAAAGTTCGGAACTTGTGTGATGAGGCCACCGATTCTGCCGATTTCATAAAGTCATCTGGTAAATATTTATAATCTAATATTTTTCTTCGGTAGCATGATTACTTAATGATCTTTTTGTAGAGGAGCAGATGAAAAAACATACATTTTTGTGCGAAGAGGCCATAAAGAACAAACAACCTCAGAAGATGGTTGACAATACTTCTGCAATTGCCAGACTTGCCAATAGAGTTCTTCTTGTTGCTAAACAAGAATGTGACAATTCGGAAGATCCCAATTTCATTGAGAACGTTAACAAAACTTCAGATTTACTGCAAAATTGTAATTTAAATTTTCATATTGGTGACCAAAAATTATGATTTTTTTTATTACAGGCGTTCCTCCCATGGTGCAAGATGCAAAGTTTGTTGCAGTTAATCCTTCTGATGCAAATGCTGTATCTAAATGGAGGGATTCAAACAGAGGGGTAAGAATATTGGAATAAGACTCATCTCTGTTCAGTAACCTGAATAGTACCGAAAATATCATGATTAATATTGCCAAAAGCTTTCAACTTCCAATAATTTCCCCCGTGTATCAAAAAGTGTTCCTTATGGACGTAACGTGTTGTTTTGAATGTTTCAGCTATTAAATGCAGTGGGACAAGTTCGCCAAGCAGTTCAAATTCATCCGGAATTGCCGCCATTACCTGATATAAATTCACTGAGTTTGGGTAAGCCAATAAAACTCATTTTCAGTTCATTTAGTCTAATCACATTCAATTGTAATGTTTCTGTAAATTTAATACTCAACTTGATACAAAACTTGGAGTTTATTAAAAAAAAATATTTTTTGCCTCATCTCACATCTGACGTTTTATATAACAGACTCAGTAGCTCAAGTTAACATTTTTCTGTGAATAAGAGCCATATATTAATCATCAATCTGTATATAACGATAATATTTTAACTAACTACTTATCTTTTTCAGAGTCTTCGCCAAGCAATTACTTTATCGATAAAGGTATACTTTTGGGGCTTCTATAATATTTTTCAAAAAGGCATTGTATTTCATTTATACATTCCACTTCAGTTTTATCACTTTATATGATTGATAAAGCAGTGCATCTCAGGTTTGAAATAATTTTGATTTAGTTATAACTAATATTACCTAATGTTTTACTCTAGGAGTTTTAGTAATTTGAAAGAAGAGTCATGGTATAAATTACAATTTTAGAAGCTGGAAAATTACAATTATTTGTACATATTGCAGAACCTAAACACGCGTTTCAAATTTGTAGAACTTTTTCATTTCCATGGTCTCTTCTAGTTGTGAAATGTATTCCCTGTATACATAGAACCTTCATTTTTTTAATAAGTTTTAAACTTCCACAATATTATTTATTTCACGAAACCATTCTCTAGGTATAATGCCTTTATTGAAAAAACCTTGCATACGTATTCTATGCTATGTAGTTTGCCTTGTTAATGCTAAAATTGTAGTTGGCGAACCGCTGAGAAACACACCAACACCTGGCAGGGAGTTTGGGACTCTCAGTCCTTCTCACCATCAACAAGGGCGGGTCAGCCCGTTGCCTAAGTGGGCAAGAGGTACTAATATACCCTCTATATTCAAGTTTATTCAATTCCCATTGACAAATGTTTTAATATTTATTTATTATTTCTGCAAATCTGCTGTCAAATTTTACTTTATTATTGTTGGTGAAATATTTAAAAAAAATGTTGTTACATTGTCAGTGTTACATTGTTGTTGGTAGTTTTTACAAAAGACTCCTCAGAATCCAAAAAGACTAAAACTATTTGGCTCTCATTTAATTGTTGTGGTTTTCAATAAATCAGAAAAATTAGTCTGAAGAATACCAAATATTTCTGTAGATGTTGAAACCCGGGGTTCTTTAATAAGTGTTAGTTATAAAAAATAAAAGATTCCATTCAATGACTCAAAAATATATCCATCAATTTCTTTATTGTCCCCTACTCAGGTGATTGCTCTGAGTTTTTTTGTATTCCCAGCTGATTGGAAGTGGTTACCCACTGGTCAGAGGAAACCTGAATCATCGTGTCACAGGTGGAGTTTAAGTGAAAGATATCCATAAAGGTGCCGGTACCCATTATCTTATCATGACTGTCAGGCACTCTAAACACTTAACACATAGATTCCAAACGTGACCTTCTCAGAAGGTTGGTACTATTATTGCCTATTATTCTGATGTCTCTTAAATTCAGCCTACTTAAAATTTTAATTGGATATATAATTTTATTGCAGTTGTGTAAAATTGGGAAATCCAGTTCTACTCATCATAATTCATTATGATTCAAGCTGAAAACCTTATTTGATAAATGTGAGTGACGAATTTTAATTTGATACTCCTAGATAAAATAGGTAAAGAATTCTCATAGAATTAAAAATAGCTGTTTCAACTGCCAATATTGGTAAATTGCAAGTCACTCATTTTCCCATTAAATAATTTTATAACACAAAACAGAAGGAAATATATTGAAAACAACTTATGAAAACTCAAGTTCAATCCACTTAACCTTAAAAATTTCCAATCGATATGTGCACGTTCACCAACTACTCCTCGAACTTTCTGAGCTATTACAGTTGAGTCAATGAGAGAATACAGATGCATCATCAATTTGGGAATGCAATATGAGCCGACAAACTACTGAAAACGAAATAAAGTGTCCACTTCTTCGAAAAGCCTAACCTTTTGATGCTGAATTTCAGAAAATATTTTATAATCTATTTTTCAACTGTAATATGTGTCAGTTTAATTTTTCCAGTATCCAGAATATTAGGACATGCTCAATTTGCTATTAAATTTATGTTAAATTCATGTAAAATATGAAATGCCTACAGTTGATTACTGTGACAACAACTATTTGTGTGGTACAAAAGAAACAAACCTAATAACTTTTCAATAAACTGCTTGTAAACAATGTGAACTATCAAATGTTAGTAATATATTAAATGTTAGTAATTAATAGCAAAATCTAAGAAATTTATGATGACCTACATTTGTATAGCCTACCTGTACCAGCTACCATCCAAATCATAGCTCTCACTGATTATAGTCAAATGTAAACTCAGAAACATATTGAACAAATGTAACTTCTGCCTAGAAATTAACACTTCCATTTTTAAATTACTTGCTTCTATCTAACAGAAAGAGATTTTCGACAGCAAATACTTCTCCTTAGGCCTTTGAACTCAATATAATAAGAACTATGCGTACTTCCGTGCTATCTGATTAAAAACCATTTCTCGTAAAGATTCTACAAGTCTTCTCTTTATAATAAATATCACTTTGACATTTTGCTCTGTTTTTTCAGGATAAATGCTAACAATATTAACAGAAGGTAATAAATGATATATATTCTATGAGATTCTCTGAAAATGTTAAATGTTCATTTTCTGATTCATTACTAAAGACATTACAATGAACTTAACTCATATATTCAAGAGTCATTTAAATATCCCATACTTTTGTATTCATTCTTGGGAATCAAAGAAATATAATAGTAAGAATTGACGGCAGATTCTATTTTGCTTTGGTATTAATTTTAAAATTGCCGTCTTTTAGGCGACAATTCAGACTTGCTTTGTCAAGAACTTGCCCCTAACTATCAAGAACCAGGTAATTCCAAATATATTTTTTATTTTATGCTTGTAGGGTGAATTGATCTGTTCATTTTAATTGAGAGTATGGCAATGGTGGATGTTTTCAATGGGGTATTATGGCTTCAAAAACTTTCAAGGAAGCATGGGAATGTTAGGCTGCTTGAATTTGAACTTGGGTGAAAGATATGCCTTCAGTTCCATTCTGTTGATAAAATTGCATTGTTTACATTCTATTTTCCCAACCAGGAATGATAAATATAATTTCTTAATTTCAACAGAGTTTTTTAACTTGTGGAGTAAACATAGAGTTAATAAAAAGTAATCTGATGATCAATTAAAAATGTAACAATGGATTTTTATTTGTTTTATTGGTATTGGTAAGAATCATTGCACTGCTGCTCTTGAATGCTTTGCTAGAAATGCTTTATTAGTTTTGTACAGTTTTTTGGTGTTCTGGCTTGCTTATTTTTATGTTGAATTTTCCATAATGGAAGTTTTTTTAAAAGTTGACTGTTCCCTTTTTTGGTCTTGAATGTTATTTTTGGTCTTATGTCTTGACTTTTTCTTGTTACATGCATACAGGACATACAAGATTCATTCCTGAATATATCATTGAAGATGGTAATTTTAATGTACTTGTTGTGAATGTTAGCAAGCTTTCATCAGAGATTGGTATCCTTTTTGCCAAAGGATTCATAATTTACAAAATTGCTTTTTTGACATTTAGAACAAGCTCCCCCAAGACCCCCTCTGCCTCATGACAGCGCACCTGTGAGGCCGCCTCCACCAGAAACGGACGACGAAGATGACGTTTTCAAAACTGCTCCTCTACCCAGTCAACCAATAATGGTAAGTTGTGAAAAATTAAGTCAATTGTTTACTGGACATATTGTTTTTCATAACTGTTGTTCCAATATAATCTACTGTGATTAAAAGTCCGATATAAATAGTTATTTTCATACTCAAAAATGATAGTAATACATCATCAATTCGTCTGAAAATCTAAGAAGTTGCCGACGACTCACTTTTGTTTTTTTTTTTCAAAACAAAATATTTCATATATTAAATATGGAATATAAATTTCAGGATTTTGTCAAGAGTACCTTTCTTGCGAAATGAGGAATATTCAATGATAAATATAAAAAATAAAAAAGCAATAAAAATTAATTGGGGCTTCGTGGCAACTTCATTGATTCCAGTGGCGCATTTGCTTTTTCAGCTAAAGGAAAACCCGGAAAAACCTGCAGTACCACATCATCTGAAGATCTCTCTCATAAAACAAAATGTAGGGTGTCTCCAGAGGCTCCAATAGATTCTATACATCGCCAGACACTTTGTGACATGACTATCGTCAAACTTAAGTCAGTCCGTTTCGTCTTTGACCAAGGCATAATAATGACTAAATTCAACGCCAGAACCACAGTCAACAATGACTACATGAATATTATAATAGTGGTCTTAGTCGAAAATCGGGATTTTTTATTAGCGATTTTTTTATTGAAAAAATCACTACGCCACTGGATTCAGAGTGCCTCT
>WOGJ01234469.1:0-10639 GCA_015342185.1 Leptinotarsa juncta
AGACTTTGCCAATAAGATGTTCATATCTTGGGTAATGAAGCATATTTAGATTTGATTTGATTTGATTTGATATTTCCATTGTTCCATAACGATGAAGCTATGGTATTAGTAATTGTTAGTAGAATTGAGAAAAATGTTTGTTAAAATGGAAATCTCATATTGAAGTGTTCTTTGTGGAAATTGTTTGATTATTATCATGAAAATGTCCATCTAGTAATAGATTAGTCTATCAACTGGATATAACAATACACTCAAATATATTGCTTCACTTCCATTTCTTATCTTATTGCTACAGAAAATGTGAATTTGAATAATTGGACGCTTTATACCATCAAATATGGTAAAAAATCTCAGTCCTTATTCATATTGAAATATTCCATAACTATGTCTTATGTCTGCCCAGAGTTATTTTTCTACTCAAAATTATGCTTTACTCAAATTTCACGTGAGAGTTTTTATTGATACATTCAGTTTTTCCTTGCTTACAATAGAAGTTTTCAATATTGATGGAAAATTAAAAGGCCAAAAAAGCCATTTTCAATTGAATGGAAAGAAAAAATGTTGTTTTTATCTGTTGAAACACTCTTTTCCATTATAATATTATCATGGAAATCGCGAAAAAACACCACCGGCGCATTCACCAAATAATAAAACAACCGCCCAATGTAAAGAGAAAATAGAGAATTATTTTAAGGACAAAGCACTACAGGAACATTCTTAACGGTGCTCTCAGAACGGTGCCGAAAGTAGCGATTCACATTGGATTTGAATCGCTGAAGATTACATCCATTTGAAAAAACTTTCACAGGAAGTTTATTCCATTTAATCGCAGTTCTCCAGATGGAAGAGTTCTTGAACAGGTTTACTGAGTTGAACTTCAAAACTATGAGCAGCCACAGTCCGTCACGTGTTTCTGATATGTACTCTTGGTGGAATCAAAGTATATATAGAAGAGAGACAAATCTCCAAACTTTTTTCGATCAGGAGGCTGGCTATTTTCTGGATGGAATCCAACAACTTCAGGGTATGTTTGGGGGCAGAGCTCCATACATGAGAACAATACTCCAAAGAAGGTGTGATCTGAGCTTCACAAAGTATCAAAACTTGCTGAGGTGTGTATAGTTTTCTGGTTCAAAAAAGTGTTCCAAGCTTTTTAGAAGCAGCTTTTGCAATTCCAGTGACATGGTTGGGACCAGACATATTGGTTTCCCCCAACAAACTTTTTGAAGCACAAAGCGGAAATGTCTAACCTATTAGCAATTGTTCAACTGACACATTTACAAAATTTTTATGATCTCTGATTTTGTACTTCGATAATGAATTCATTTTCATATTTTGTATCGAATAGTAATGTCTATGGTTCCTTTCTCTAATAGTTTCTTTATACTTTATACTTTGACTAACGTTATATAGTAATATTATGGTATTATACTAGTGTTATACTCATCTTCATTGATGCCTAATATGATATTGTGTGTATATAAAAGGAATATATGTAGAACTGGTGCTTCCCAAAACAGAAAATTTTAAGGAGAACGATAGCTTTTCCATGTATAATTTTCAAAATAACTTCTGCAGCGTTTTGAGGTTTTTAAAAAACTTTTTCCAATGCTATCTCACTCGATGATTCAGTAATTTGAATGTAATTGTATGATAGATGAATCACTTCTATAAATTCTTGTGGGTTTTTGAATTTTAGTAAAAACTTCTGAATATTTTCATCTATAATCTATCAACATCTATTTGGAGATTCGGTTTGAGGTGTCCATCGATTATAATAACGAGATATTTGATAATACCCGCTTCTGAAATCTCTACAACGGTTCAATGACTATCAGTTATTTTCAAAGAATCAAAATTGGATAAGTTGGGATGATGTGGGAATATTATAGGAATTTTATATTTAAATTGTGGGACCTGATTTGTTTCTCATTTTGGAGAATCTATCCGACTATATTGAATCTGTTCCAGATTATTTTATACCAATTTTGGTAATTTTTCTTAAAGAAACGAATTTTGCGATGCACTTTCTGAAGACCTAACACCTTCGCCAAAAATAAAACACACTCGACCGATGTAAGAAATGCCCACAGAACTTGAAAAAGGGGGACTGACAAGCAGTTGCTGAGAAAAAATCTCTGAAAGGATGATAGATATCGATATGTGGTTTTCACCATTAAGTTTTTCATAAAATTTGAACCTCAGGCACAGCCATCAGCTTCATTTATTAAGTTTGAAAACAGGAGTTTTCCTTGGAAAGTGTGGAAGTTGGCTCACTCTGTATAATCAGAATGAAATATTTACTTTCATGAAGTAATTGTAGTTAGTGAAGGAATTTGATATGTTAGTGGTATTAATGGCTTCAGCATCGTATGACTGAAAAAGACGTTTTTTCAACTAGTTAAAAATAATGCTTCACGAGGTTATTCGACAAAACCCTTACACAAATATGATAACGTCCGCTTACCCAATTTTCATTCTCGGTTTGTTGTTGTTCATTTTATGAACAATTTTGATCAACCAACAAATTTTATTGAAATCGGCGCTTTCGCCAGAAATAAAATACAAACACAAACAGCCCGATATTTTTCCTCGCCTCCAGTATGCGAAATACAGATTTTCCAAAAAGACCATAAAACCTGAAAGTTCTAATCGATAGAAACTCAGACTAACCCAAAAGAGGAAGTCCGATAAACGATTGTCATTCCAAAACTACCGAAAAAACTTCCGGTCTGCGCAAGGATTCCAATCGTACAATCGTACAATTGTACAAAAAAGAGAGAACCCTCCAATAGAACTCCGGTGGCGGCGAAAATCCCACCTCCCGACGGCAATAAGATCCACATTCCGAGAAACTCGAGCCGTGCCGACTGTTTCCATTGGTGGCTCGATTCCGCGAATCCCACCAATTTCTCGTATTGTCATTGCTCGGGTTGGGCTGAGTTTTGTGGGCCAGGAATCCACACACTCCAATCCTAGAATTGATTAATCGGTGAACGTGCATAGTATCAAAGTCTCCGGATGGAGTTAGGAAGTTTACTCGAATCGATGGCATCGTTAGCGGAGTCGGATTTATGAGGAAGTTCTGGCGAAACTTCGGCGGACAGGTCCGGATTTATTTTCCGGGAGAAAGTTTGTGTTTCTTTCAAAGATAGCCAGGAAAAATACGAACGTTATTGATAGCCAGACTGAACTTAGAAATCAAACACGTTTCCAAAAAACAATTCATTGTGGGATTTTCATTAAAAACAATTGAAAGACGCAACACGTGTTTCGCCATACCATTGCTTCTTCAGGCGTATCTTCACTAACTAATTCTACATATTCAATGCTTGAAATAACTTATTCTACAATTTGAAGTACCTGTATTTCAAGTACCTAATTTTTACCTGACTTTGTAATGAAATAAATTATCACAGATTATGTCCCAGTTTCCACATTTGAAGAAATATTTAGTAACAGGGAGTTATTAAATTCTAATTGATCATTCAGTAAATTACCTGAATTCCCGAATATATTGATTTCTAAACAACAACATGCTGTAAAGTACTTTTAAACAAATGATTAAAAAATATGCGAATTATCAATGATTTTTTCAAGGAAAAACCCAAGCACTATAGAAAAATCCTTAAGGCACTCTCACAGCGGTGCCTGTGCCAAATTGGCTATTCACATTGGATTTGAATCGCTGGAGATTAAATTAATTTGGAGAAACGTTCTCAAAAAGTTTATTCCACAGTTCTTCAGATGGAAGAGTTCAAAACGATGAGCTTTCACTTCCCGTGAACGTATTTATAGAAGATAGATAAATCTCCAACCTTTCTTCGATGTTCCAGGCTATCAAGATTGCACGTGATGTTCGCGTCTCCAATCAAGTGGATGGCTCTTTTCTGGATGGAATCCAGCAACTTCAGGGTATGTTTGGGGGCAGAGCTCCATACATAGAAACAATACTCCAAAGATCTGACCTGAGCTTTATAAAGCATCAAAAGTTGCTGAGGTGTGTACAGTCCCCTGGTGCGAAACAGTGTTTCAATCTTTTGATGAGCAGCATTTGTGCAATTATAGCAACATGATTGTGCCAAGACATATTGCTGTCAACTCCCAACAAACTTATCGAAGCAGAAAGCGAAATTGTCTGACCTGACATTATTATATCTGATTCGGAGATATTTATCTTCTTGGAGAAAACCGATGCCTGGATTTTAATGGCATTGAATTAAACCTGGTTACTTTTACCCCGATTCGAAATCACTTCTAGACACTCATCAAGATATGCAACCTCCTGGTGCATATCTTGATGGTGAAGATGTGCCTACGTAGCCGATGTTCTGGAATCTAAATGGAATGACGAGACAAGTGTGCTGTCGTTAGAAAAGCAATATATTGGATTCTTGGTTTTTTCCAATAGGTCTTTGATATGCAATAAAAAGATGATTGGAGATAATGTGGATCCCTGGGGAACACCAACGTTGATGGTGAAAGTATTCGAGAAATATCCATGGACGGCCATTTTCAGAGAACGTTCCTTCAAAAAGCTGAAGAGCCATACACAGAAATGGTCCTACAAGCCATAGCATTGAATTTTGGCTAGTAAACCTTCATGCAACAGATAGTCAAAGGCCTTAGAAACATCAAGCGCGTGAGATTATTTCAAATATGATTGACATACGATAGAAGGTCGCCTATTGATCTTTGTTTCCGAAAGCCATAGTAATGATAGCTCAGGATATTGAAGCCTTACAAGTATTTGAGGATATTTCATTGTTTTCTGTCACAGTAAAATAGAACCTTTATGATCTATCACTTCGTATCACTTATAATAATTCCGAGCCATTTATTTCATTTCACAATACTTCTTACGCGAAAAAGTGTTTGCATAAAACACATTTTTATTTTTATATTTCAGAGAAGAGCGCCGTATAATACCGTTATGCAAGAATCAAATATTCTCCCTCAAACCACAAATTCACACCTCCTACATAAACCTGTCACCCGCTTCTTTTCCTGAAAGCTTTTCCGAGTAAATAATAAAAGCAGCACACAGATCGCTTTCTTGATGCTTCAAAAAATCAATGGCAATGAATCGAAAACTTTATGATGATTTTCTTGGAAATACTCAGTTTGTTGACGATTAGATTCAATTGATGTATTCATATGTACTTACTGGTGTATTATATTCAAAATAGAAAGCATGCCATTTCGTTTAGAGTTACTATAAATACTGGAAAAACGATATTCAATTTGATTTCTTATCCTGAAAAGCACTGCTCCTGAACACAGAAACTGCAGAATTTTTACAACGCTCGTTTTACCAATCAAATTGACTGGTTCATCAGAAGATGAACTAGATCAATTGCTAACCCTACCTGTCCATTGATAAATTTGAGTTTCAGCCATAGTTACATCAAACATTTTTTGGGTATGAATTAGTTTAATTTTCCGAAAAATTTACCAATAAATTTGAAAACAGCGTTGAGTCATCTTATATACACCTGATTTATTCTTTGACACAGAAGTTTTGTCTTCTCTAATAATAATAATGTTTATTTGCATAATAAAATAAAATCTTACAAAACAATGTAACACATGTAAAAACAAATAAACGGAAAAATCACTAGAGCAGTTCAAATTGCTTGTACGTGATATAATGACACATCTAGGTAGTCATATTTGGATGTAGAGTAAATTTCATACTTCGGTAAGCGACGTAATCGGGAAGTACCCTTTTTTCTTCTAAATATTCATTTAAAATTTTTCGTATTACTAAAAATATTACGTCCCGTCTTGAGAATCCACTCAGTTGAAGAATTTTTGAATATTCAAAATTTTTCAATATTCTAAATCTCATGAGATATTTGCTTACATATTCTTGGTGCCAGGTAATTGACACTTCGTTGTCCGATCGTTTTGTCACATTGGGGTAAAAATATAGAATCATTCTTTCGTGTATTATGAGCATGTTCATAAACTTGTTATATGTATTTTTTATTTTCAATGAGTAATAATATTTTCATGCAGAAAAGTTGTCTTTGATCTTCTTTATATAATAATAAATATCAGTTTTAGAATTCATTTTTGAACCACATTTACGTTTTCTGTAAAACAATCACTAACACCCCCCCCCATCTTAAAATGCCGCATGTATGATGTTGTTGTACTAGCGAGAAATAAATCATTTTTAATTGTTTAGTGCCCATAAATTCTTTGAGATATCTAAATTTCGAAAGAAACCCTCTTAATATTTTGAGAAGAGAAACTGATAGTTTGACCAGTGGTATTTAAAGAAAACAGACTATTCATACAGATAGTGAAAAGAAGTGGTCCCAGCACAGTGCTTTGAAGAACACCATATGTCACAATTCTGGGAACACTTGAGACACCATCAATTTCAACACTCTGTTCATGATCTGGTAAATAACTGGACAAAAGGTTGTATGTATTTATTTTCACGGGTGCCATAATCAGCTTTCGTAAAAGAGTGTTTTTATAAATTTGCTTAAATTATTATTTGTTCTATGATATATGTCTAGAAGATATGTCGGACTTGATTCAAATTTAAGTATTGTGCTTTTTAAATAGACCAAAACTCATATTCTCTAGAGTCTGAAGCTATCTTTCAAATTTTTTTCGTAAACGTAAATAGATTAAAACATGTTATTTACTATCAACAAAAAAAGGTCATGAAGTTTATAAGAGTGAAGAATAATCTCGTAACACTAATTTAAACACACGAAATTTCATACAAATGATTAACAATATGAAATTATGCAGCATATTTTTTTGGAAAAGAATGTTTTGGTTTTCTATTTCTCCATCTTCATACTTTCAAAAAACAACAACTCCTAAAAATACACTCTTTTCAATATACATCATAGTTTCATTGTAACTATTCTGAAGTATAGAGTAAAAATTTATGTGCAGTCTCTTTCTTTAACAAGTTTCTGATTTCCCTATAGGAGGATATATTTCAACTCGAGCATTTCAACGGGTAACTTATTACTTTTGATAATATCTACCGCAGTAGTAGACGAAACGTCAGACATAAAAATCAGCAGTATACGGTCAAAAAACCCAGCTTTGACACATCGCTTTTATTTCACGTGATAGTTAATATGTGGACACCCTGTATTCTAATTGTAATTATTTTGCATTGAAAGTAAGGAAAATGGCGTGTTTCATCGACGAATGAACCGCGCGAATGGCAAATAGAGGGAATTATCAACATGGAATAGAAAATACAATTTTCCGCAAATTTCTTGCAACTGCAATTTTACACAATTAAATTTTGCATTCGGAAATCAGTTTCGATGTTGTGTGGACATTTCGTAGGGAAATATTCCGTACTTCGAACCTACATGTTATTTCTGCATATATTTCGAGCTGGATAAAAATAATCTTTGATGTAATAGGCGGAAAACATGCTATTCTACATGTACTATAAATGTCCTTTCTGGTCTAGTGATTTTTTTGCAGTTTCGTGTTAAAAACATAGGTTCTCTGTTTGCGGTTGGAAGTGGGCATTCTGGAAATGATTCTTCAAGTTACTTCAAGAACTTTCTCAACGGCGTATTATTAGTTAGGTAAATGCGCAATTTTGCCCCAATTTAACAATCTTCGTATCTCTCATAGTTTCCGAGATCCCAATGGTGAGGATGGAATTTTTTCCCATCTACTCAGTATTACTTCCGTACGCCACTGCAAGAGACAGATTAAAACAAAAACAGCAGTCATTTCTGAGAATTTGGTGCCTACTATTTCGGAATTATAGTATAGAGTTATCATCTCGTTCCTTAGATCTGCGTTTATAAATATAAATATATCCTTCACTTTTGGGATGCTCAGTATACATTATCATTCATCCCGGTCAGTTCATTTCAGTGCTTGAATCACCCTCCACCCACACCAAACCCTCCCGCTTCAACTTTCCCTCACATCACAATCGATTTTGATGAAAACTCCATTTTACACCAAAGTAAGATGGGTACTCAACATCCCAACACATTCACAAGGAAAATGAGGCATTAATTGCATCTTTTAGATTAAAATCTCCAGTGTTTTTGAGTAAAACTTATTATCGATGTAATAATGGCCGTCTGCATGGATTCAACCCTTGATAATAGCATCAACTCCCGCTGAAACAAAAAAATCTCATAATGCTTTCTGTAAGAAATCGTTTCCTAATCTATTTTAAATTGAGTTCAGAACAAATATAATATCTCATAATCGGAGCTTCGAGTGAATACATTTAATTGGGTTTCAGGAACGATCAAAATTATTTTAACATCACTTATTTTTTCTGGTACAATATAACACGATCAGTAAGAAGATCTAAGCATGCCTATGAGTGTATTATTATTGAATATTTGAACAGAATAATACAGGATAAGTTCTCCAAATGCATCGCACAAATTCCTTGTTAGAGGGACAAGTTTTGAGCTGAAAGTATAATGATGATAATAATAATGTTCATTTACCATGAAATAACAGTGTAATATTCTTCTTTAATATACGATGGAGAAAATAACTCTTGTCTAGTTTTTACCAAGATTCTTATGTGCTACGACCGATTTTGGTTTATTAAATCATTTTTAAGTAAACTCACGCTCCTTGGCAAATAAATGAAGAGAACCCCTTAAAAAGAAAACTCGTACATGATATATGTATAATATATATTATATAAATATAATGTGATATGTTAAAAGATGTATTGAATATGTCCACGAAAATTTACATTAAAATCATCTTATGTGAAGTGAGAGTAAAATGGACGGGGAATATGACAAAATTAGATATACATACATGGAATATTGAGGTACTGACAATAAAAAAATGTGATATAAAGATTTCAATGTAATTATCTGTTGAGTTTAGATGCCACTATTATTGGGGTTTAATTCAATTCAAGAAGATAGAATTTACGATATAAGCGAGTAGCATATGGAAGTTGAGAAGTGCTAATTTCTCATATGTTTTTTGAAAATATTAATTGAATTGATAGTTCTGATATTAATGGGAAGTTCTTTGTATAGCTTTGGCTTAAGCTAGATGGAACATTTTTGCCCTGAGACAGTAGAATTCATTTTAAGCAGACGACAGATACCTTCATCAATGTGTTAGATGACTTTGAAATTGATATGAATTAAAAAATAATTTTTATGCTCTTCAACAATTCGTGAGTGATGCCATAAAAATCCCAGAACATGAAATTAAAACGAAAACAATCGCAGTACAAGCTCATAATCCTCAGTGAATCTTTTGAGTTTAATCAATAACAATATGAATGTAATTTTTTTGGAAAAAGCACAATCCTCGATCGGAAACTGAATTGTAAAATATATTGACTCTATTTGCTCTAAATTGGAAAACATAATACTTCACTACTAACAACATCAAGTCTTGCTTGAAAGACGACGTATTAATAACTGTATACCCTGCCCTTATTTTTCCTGTCATGAGTTATATTACTTCGGCGTATGGTCTGGCTAATTCTAGAAATGGAGTTTTTCTTGAACAAAATATATTTCGTCTGTTGTTCCAATGAAGTTATCGTGGATTTGGTCAAATTTGAAAGTGATTTGAAATATAATGTTAATGGGTTCCTCATAACGTCAGGCAACGTGAGTGAAGTGTAATGTACAGTTCTTTAAGTGTCCTACTAGTTATTTTCTCTGTGATTAATTGATAGAATATTAATTGGTTTTTATAATAGACACAATATGCAAACCATCTTAGGATTTTTTTAATATAGTGTCCTTTTAACTCTACACACTTCTTCCAGCAATGCTCCCATCTCTGTAACACGTCCAAATGGTACTCAGGGTTTTTTTGCAAAATAATTGTTCACGAAGGAGATTGCTTTTTCATTTGACGAAAAACTCTGTTCTTCAAGCGCAATTTCCAGATGAGGGAACAAAAAGAAGTCGCTTGGTGCTAAATCTGGTGAGTAAGGCGGATGGTTAAGCAGTTCAAACCGTGACGACTCGTGTATTGGCAAACAGGGGAAGCTAAAGTCGTAAAGATTATATACACACAGAAAAGCCCGCCGAAGGTGCTAAAACTTTTTGAGATACCGCACCTACTTGAAGCAAAATACGTAATATTTGCATAGATGCAAGCAAAAATTGTATATTGCCGAAAATTATACGTATAAAACTGACCATTAAAAAAACAAAAACAAGGAAAAAGGGTTGTCTTTGAGTTATTTGATATAAATGATTTTTAATTTTCCATTTTTCAACATAAAATTTAATAAATCTGAAGGGGACTTGCAATTTTGAAACATTTGAGGGTCGCTGTACATTACGATCAATTCATTTTTCAGTTGAATAACATCGAAAAATGGATACTGACCTATTAAGTCGTTATAAAGTTTTTGGAGAAAATCTTTGGTATAGGACGAACATTTTTCAAACAATAACAAATCAAAATAATTGAATTTAATTAAATCTTCAAATCTAACTTTGATTTGCATTAAAAAGGTGTCCAATATTTCATTATGAATCTGTTCATAATTTTGTCTTAAATCGGGTAAGTCTAAATTGGTTTTTCTTTTTTTCGGCGCGAGCGGGTCGAGAGTTGAATCAATTGATTAGAAAATATTAAAAAATGTAACGTTATTTCTAAAATTCATCAAAAT
>WOGJ01234551.1:0-12304 GCA_015342185.1 Leptinotarsa juncta
GTCCACTGACCGCACTGAAAAAGAAGAAGGTGGATCAATCACTTGTGAATTAACCTTGATAGGAGACTGATGAATATCCACATATCTCGGCTTGTTTCGAAGAGGTTTCAGTTCCGTACTGAAATTAGGGCAATGCATGATCTCATCAAAATTATGTGAAGGAGGAATAGTTCCAAGGACTGAAGCAGCATTGCCACGTTGAATAGCAATACTAATTCTTTCTATCAAAAAAGAGGTAGAACGGTGATCTTTCGTTGCTTGGCCTATTCTCCAGTTCAATTTCATCTAGCACAATCAATCGAGCGATATTTCATATCTCCATTCTGATTGGGTGATCGACACTACTCTGTAACAGAAGTTAGGTTGGGTGTTCCACAAGGTTCCGCTCAAGAGTCTGAAAATTCACAAAAATGAATCTTCATACGATAAAGCATGGACTTTAGTCATTTCCTAATGATGCTCACTTGGTTAGTTGAACACGTTTAGTGTTAAATGACTGTAATATTGAAACACGAAAAACCGTTACGGCAATAACGACGAAACGATAATGAATAAACGCACGCAAACGATCGAAAACGAACGAAAAAGGATCGAAAACGATCGAAAATGTACGGAAACGGTCGAAAACTACCGAAAACGGTCGAAAACGCACGCAAAACGGTCGCACGCAAAACAGTGGCACGCAAAACAGTCGAAACGTTTGTAAAACGGTCGCTTTCCCCATTTTCGAATGTTAACTCCACAATACGTAATTGGGTCTTCTCTTTCTTCTGATGATGCTAACTTGGTAACAAAAATACGAGACATAGTGTCCTTTTGGCATGTTGGAATGCTAGACTTCTGTTAAACTGACATGTTGTTTCTTAAATGGTATATTTTGACGCACCCTTTACACTTCGACTCCATGTTTTTTCCTTAAATGATATATTTTGACGCACCCTGTACACTTCGACGTCATATTTGTTTTCAATGACATATTTTGAGATACCTTGTACACATTGAGGGATCGCACGTTGAAAACTTACAGCCTCGTGGAACTGTTGTTTTTTTCTTAAATGATGTATTTTGACGCACCCTGTACACTTCGACGCCATGTTCATTTTCAATGATGTATTTTGAGATACCTTGTACCATTGAGGGATCGTACTTTGAAACGATACAGCCTCATTGATCTTTAATGTTTTTTCTTAAATATGATTCATTATTTTCAATATATCACTTTCACGCTTCCAATTTTCATCGAGTCGTTCACGATTAATTTCAAAACCGGCAACACTACATTACTCCATATATTACGATTTATTGTGCGATAGGAACGTCAAATCTCAATACCATCTCCATCTTTCTTTGCCTTGATTACGTCACACGCGTCTCTCGCTCATACTCATCTTCAGATGAAATATTAATTATTTCCCAAATCTAAGTATCCGGCAACGCTACATTGCCCCATACACAACGATTTATTGGTACAACCGGCAACACTTGCTTGCGCTAGGAACGTATAACTCGATACCATCTCTATCTCACTTTGTCTCGATTACGTCACACGCGTCTCTCGCTCTTACACATCTTTAGATGAAATATTAATTCTTTCTGGAATACCCACCACAGACACCGTTCCACACCCTCATTGACATTTGAAAGTTGCACAGACACCGATCCGTATTGACAGACATCATAAAACCGACAACTGCGCACACTGCGTCACATGATAACATCCATATGTCTAGTGTTTACAGTGTCCTTCTTCAACCAATAGATAGTTCAGCTAGTGACTCATAGATGACTCTGTTTGTTCTATAACTTTTGTTGTTTTCATATACTTTTGTATCGAAGAATCGAGCGCTTATCTTTGTGTGGTTACTGATAACAGGACTTGAAAACAATTCTGTACTATAAATTATTCAAATGAATCTCTCAAAATCATTTACGCAAAGCCACGTAAATTCATATGGAACACCATGGGGGGGCCCCAATTGCAGCACCGTGCGTTGCCCCCATCTCTCGCTCTTACACACACATACAAATCTTCAAATGAAATATTAATTATTTCCCAAATCTAAATATATTTTCCTATCTTCAACATGATAATGACGATTACAACTTCCCTAACATTCTACGGAACTAAAAAAATGCGGTCAAGTCAATGAGTCAATTTCGGTCCCGACAAAACTAACGCTATAAATACCCGTCATTCGCAGTTACTTTCAATGTCTTACATTGGTGTATCGGCTAAGGACAATGTCTACCACGCGGACGATCCAGGTTCGAATTTCATAACTATAAACTTTTTTTAATTAAAATCATGTGACTGGAACGTGACAAGGGGGCCGAGGGGTGATGCGGAGTCCCAAGGACACCGAGTTCCATGCTTGAATCGCTACGACACTCGTTCGTCGATGACGTCACACGTTTCCCCCACTCCTGTTTGAACCAAACTTCGCAGAAAGTTTAGCTCCATAAGAGAATACATGGGATTTTGTGATCGGAACAAGTTTGTTCATCTACTAACAAATTAACATGTCTGTCTCGTTTTGTTGCCGTGAGTCTGGCAGGTATTACTACAAAAAATTGTCTTTCCTTTACTTGATTCAATTCTAAAGTGTAAACATTTACAGAAATATCATTGAGTTACTCAAATTTGGAAATGTAATGTCAATCCATTGGAGTATTTAGCCCTGTAGTATTAAAAACTATAGAATAGTGTCGATATTTTGACACTCTTTGTGGATTTATGGCTAAAGGACAAAAGTTGCTAATAATACTCCAAGAGAATCACACTTCGTCATCGTTTGGTACATTAATGCATGCCTGGTTCCTTACGATTTCTTGTGGCAATGGAATCCCACCAATCACATATTTATTTATTGTTACTTCCAACAAAATAATTTCACTCAAAGCCCACCCCGATTGTTTTTATTTATATTTGACTATTTTCACGGCATTTTCATTGCACCAAGCAGTCCGTACCCGAATCGATACTTTATTTGGCGTACTGAAATATTTGCGATCAACAATTTCTCCATCATTCAATTTTTTAATAAAATCCCCTGAAAATGTAAAATTAACTTTGAGGCATGAATTTTGTTTCAAAATTTTGGAAATCTAACGTTTGAATAATGAAAAAGCATCGCCTAAAACTTTTTAGGATCTTTATGAGTTAAAATGTTGATTCCCCCGTTGTTACTCTACTATTGAAAATATTGTTAACATTTTGCCACTTTACCTATATGTGTGATGAGTCGGTTTTGGGAGCTGCAGATATTTGAAGCTCGTTCTGTGAAGGCTGTAGTTGTTGTTGTTGAGATGACTCTGAACTGATACTATTCTGAAATAAATGTAATCTTCAATACAAACATACACCAAAGAAAAATAAAATTCAAAAGTAGAGGGTAATGTCTTTCATAGAGTGATTGTGAAGAATGAGCGAGATACACTTATAATTAAAAAAAGCAACTGTCATTCAATACAGAGAATTGAAAACACATTCTGGAAGTACTAAACAGAGAAAAAGTATTGTATGAAAACACTACTTTATGCCGCTCATATCAATGAATGAAAAAATGTTTGAGTCGAACAAAAATATTGTATACAATCACAAAATCTATACATATATTGAACAGAGAAAGCAGAACTAACCTTAATTTCGTAGATTTTCAAATAAAACAACACGACAGCGTATTTTTCTTATGAAAATTATTCCAAATGGTGTGATACTCCTCCGTCACTCGGTGTGTTAAGAAATTACACCTTCTCTCCTTCTCACCACATTTGCCTCCCACAATGTTGGTTGTCAATATACTCTGCGGCGTCTCTACAGGTAAATCTGCTATTTTGTTAATTGGTTTCCTCTCCACGGCCGAACTTGAATTTTTGGAAATCCACCTGCGAGAAACCAAAAATAAAAAAGTTTATGTTTCAAAGTATACGAACACTCTCTCAACAAACAGCAACATGAATAAAAGTTATTCGTACCTTACTATGCGGTTTATTCAACTAGGAAGCTGGTCACAAAATGAGCTTCTGTTTACAACATTATAAATGTGTATATAGAAAAGCTATGGCATTGTCAAAGGCAAATAGATAAAATGCAAGAAAAATTTTTATTCAGCCTGGATGATTCTTGAGTAAAATTCATAATTACATTTCCCGGTTATGAGGTTGTCATCTAATGAAACATCAAAATTGCACGATACAAGTATTCACTATAACAAATAGTATTCGACAAAAATGGATGTCAGAAGTTACCGGTTCTTATCTTTTATTCATTATTGAAGATTGAGTTTGATGAAAAAGAAATATCAGTCATTGTCATTTCTTATCTTCTGATGCATGTAGGATAAAACATTAGTCCAGAGTTGGCTCGAGGAATACGTAATAACCTCTAAAACGTTTTATATTACAAATTAATTGAAAGTATGCATAAAAAACACTCAAGTGAAAATTTTTGGAAATTTAATGATATATCAACAAAAACTCTCACCACCTTTGAATTAAATTACATTTGAATAAATTCATCTGAGAAAAATTCAAAAACGTATAGAACAGTCTTGCAATAAAAACTCATAAAGTGGGCATGAAAAACACTAACTTTCAAATAAAATCGGTGCAATTTTCACTGGTATCACTTTCCACTGGTACAACTAACCCAATGTCACCTTGTCACCTTAGGTATGAATAGAAAAATAGGTGATGACATATTTTTTGTTTAGTCATTTTGAGGCATATTGCCGGATGCCGATTCAGCATTGACACTGATCCATGTCACTTAATACCAAATTGTTTTAAAGCCACGTCTCTGGCTTTATCGATAAGTGATAGCGATAATTCTGCATGTATGTATTATACATTTTTACAAACTTGAAATAAAACAAAAATTTTACTATTTCAATCAAAATATCAATTTTTTATTACATTTCATAATTTTAAAGTATTGAACTTCAAATGTTCAAGCCAGTCTCGGATATACCTACACAGTAGGTTGAATGTACTGACGCCCTATCAGAAAACAACCAAACCAAAATTTCCTGCATATGCAATTGGCAAAACAACCAATAGAGTCGACCTTCAATTTTGGAACGGGCACACTTGCAGACCGGTTTCGGGCTCCTTAGCCAATCGTCAGTGCAAGATAGTGACCATCATTGACATAAAGTCAATAATATTCCATAATTGAAAATTTTTCAGGGGATTTCATTCCTTATCTTAAGTTGGAGCGAACAACAAAAATGTCACTCCGCTACACTCTACTGCAAAAGAGAAACATTCTCCACGCATCACCTGAAAATTCTTTACCTCGCACCAGTAGAAAGACATTTACGCTATAGGATAGCATGCTGGGGCGGGCATTTCGAACACACTTTCGTTCTCTTGAATTATTACAAAACAAATTTCTGAAACTGATACATCCAGATATATCCAGTGAGATAAGAAAGGCTGCATCTCTGAGTTTATCCAACGTGGTAGACACAAAAGGAAGTGGATAGGCGTCTCTATCTGTAACTTTATTGACTTTTCTGAAGTCTATACAGACTCGATAAGTGTCGTCTTTTTTTTACCATGATAATGAGAGAAGACCATGGCGATGACGATGGTTCCACTACCCCTTGACGCAACATACACAAGCTTCAACAATATCGATGACATAGGATAAAATCTCTGTTTTATGTACCTAATCCAGACGGCATATCTTCAAAAATTTTCTCAATTGTGTCCTCCAATTGCTTTCAAACGCCGCTGATTCATTTGAGAAAGTCCAATGATTACTTCTAAGGTCTGGAACTATTCCAGAAATCGGAACCCAATATTAGTAGGTGCGGTAGTGATGGTTCCACTAAAGTTTTCACAACAACTTTATCAGTCACTTGAAAAGGTAGATCATAATAACCAAGGGCCCCCCTAGAAGCTCAAAAATAAAAAAGATAATAGAAATAAAATCACAATTGACAGAAAAACAGAATAGAAAATGAATCGCAGAGCCATCTGACTTGAAATAGTTGAAGTATACCTGAAGAGCTCACTATAATCAGTTGCCTCAAGAACGCCAGAGAGTTCTGTAGCATCACTTCACTAGTGGTGTCTCTCGCTCACTTACACACACACACAAGAAACATTTTCCACTTATATATACAAGCACGACCCACGACCATGTTGAGTTCAGTGTAGTTGAGTTATTTGTACTGAGTACTTGTACTAAACAAATAAGAAAACAATTTGCGCGTTGGTAAATTAAACTATGATATTGTGATACACATAAGTTATACTACGGTCGATTATTGAAACATGGATTTCATAGGAGACACTATTCTATTAGCATCAAATCAAATGAATATCAGGAAATATTATCAAAATGGTAAGTTACAGTTAGTTATATTCGGCTTGAATGCCTACTGAACTTTAAACAGCTCGATTTTGATTTCTATCAATAACCGATCGAACTCAAAAATGAAAGTAAAGTTAGGATATCTCTGTTTCAGCGCTAGAATTATTAAGAGGAAAAAGGGTCAGGACAGCGGCAGTGAAGGCGATAATAACTTTGACGAAACTAGACTACCAAGAAGGTCATCTACATTTGAAGCTGGTACCAAACAAGGGCGACCATTACATTCTTTAGCACCTATAGACAAAGCTGCCCCTGGAATCGATTCTTCTCCATCAACATCTGATCAACTTTCAGGTTGTGCAGTTAATCCCGAAATTAAAGAGAATGATCGCTAACACGAAAATGACATGGGTCGTTATGTTGGACAAGCTCTCCAGCTTACATTGGAAAAAAAAAAGAATTGTTAAAAAATCCCTGGACTCCGCCACGTAATTACCATTTTGAAACTGATACAAGCCATTTGCGAAGAAAATTCAATTATGCCTGGTTGGATCAATACACGCCATGGCTGGTATATTCAAGGCGACTGAAGGGAGCTCTTTGCAAACACTGTGTTTTATTCCCTCCTGTCATTGCGACTGTTAGAGGGGTTTTGGAATCATTTATGATTAGATCATTCACGAAGTTCAAGGATATGCACGAAGACTGCTTAAACATGTTTCCACCAACGTCCACAAAACTGCAACACTGAATGCAAAGTCTAAATTTGCGAATCGATTCTGGCGACAAAAAATTGAAGAATCACCTGGAGAAGTGTCAGCGAAATGCACATTACACATCGCCAATCATACAAAACGAATTAATAGGGGTTTATGTGGGGAAGTTATTAGGGAGAACTTAATAAATGATGTCAAAAAACATAAGGCTTACGCAATATTAGCTGATGAAACAGCGCACATAGCAGGGAAAGAACAGCTATCTATCGGCATGCGTTTCTACGATGAAAGTCAAGAAAAAATTCCAGAAGAATTCGCAGGTTATGTGGAGCTGAAAGCACAAGATGTTTCATCAATCGCCAAAGCAATTGACAGATTTTTGGTTAGCGACAATTTTCCACCAGAATATTGTGTAGGATTTGGTTTTGACGGCTGTTCCACAATGGCAGGCAAGGATTGTGTACAAGCAATTTTGAGAAAAAAGTAGTCCAAAGCATTATATTTCCATTGCTCAAGCCACAAACTCAATCTTGTGGTGAACGGTGCAAATATTGTGCCGGAAATTTGAAACACCATTGCCACTATAAAGAATACTATAACATTTTTCAGAGAATCGACTGCTCGTAGCAATTCGGCTCCGAATCTATTGCGATTGTGTGAAACCAGATGGTCTGAAAAATACAAAAGCATTCGAAAATTCTCACAAATTTTTCCTGAGCTTTTCAAAGCCCTACAAAGACTATCCGTCGAGGGAATCTCCGCCACAAGAAAATCTGCGTGTCAGTTACATTCAGCGGTTGCGAACCCTCTTTCATTGTTGCCGTAATCACAATTTTAAAATACTCGGCACTATTGGAACCAGTAATGTCTTGCAAGCAAAAAACATGGATTTGATCATGATGGGAGAACACATAGCAGGAATCCTTGAAGTATTCAAGGAGGACTGTGACGACGCAGACAGATTTACTGATGAAATACTTCAAAAAGCCCAAGACATTGGTGAGGAATTAGAAATTGATATTACTGTTCCACGTCTTGCTCGAAGGCAAAAACACAGGAGTAATCCTCCATCAGACACTGATAATGAATACTAGAGACGTTCACTCATCGGGATGATTCTGCAATGCGTCTTTGGAATCGCATTCAGTCAATTGGAAAATATTCCCAAAATTTGCTTCTTGATTGTCTATAGGCAAATTGCCACACATACAAGTGGTGCACTTGATTATTCTCCTCGCTGAATCTCACCCTCTTCATATTGCGACACTTTGAACTTCAATAGATATTTGAGCAGAAATTTGAAAATTTGTACCAACGATACACTTGTAGTGAAGTAAATCAACCCCAAAATTGTTTTTATATCAGACTTGAGACAAAGCTTGGTTGTTTGTGGGCCAGACTGCTCAATTTCTCTCCAATCAGGTGAGTCTCCAAAGTTACGGTCTTCAAAAACAAGCCTCAGCTTGTAAGAATTGGAATGAACGAATATTTCGACACTCAATGCATGCAAAATGACCTTCGTTGAGTGCAGTTGGGATCATTGGTGTCCAATTTGAAGGTCACGTTTCATTTCTATATCCACTAGCATTTTCAAAGGTAACGAACACTTTATTCACCTTATCTGGAGGATTGATGTACAGAATATTGGAAAAGATGTCAGACAAAATTATATAGTTTGATCTTAACACAGTCATTGCAGACAAACAACTGAGCATTCCAATCAACTCACTCATACATTTATACAACCATATGACTTGAAAAAATTTATTTTTTATAAAAAGTTACAGGTGTTAGTCTACGTGTAGGTTTTTCATTGAATTTACATCTATTTGAATTGAAAAATACTTCGTTCCAAACTGCTGCTGTCAACGGTGATGAACATCTCAGCTTCTTGAATTGTTCTACCATACCATTTGCTGTGTTACCCACCTCCATATTGTGAAACAGTGTATCAGACTACAGCGCACTTTTTTACCTCTATGATTCATACACAAAGGTTTCTCAAAGGAAAAAACTGGTGGCTGGTTGGCTGTTGTTGTTGTAGCGTGCTCAGTATAAAATTTTTCTAAATTAACAATGTGTGGTGGTAGCTGTGATTTGTATTCAGCAAAGTAATTTTGGAGAATGTCGAATTTTTGATGTCCCTTCACATATATAACATCAGCATCTTCCAACCTCTGCCAAATGATATTCAAATCAGAGTAGTCGACAAATCCGTCGAAATATCGCAAGCCGTGCACGTTTTGCTCCACATATCTCACTTGACGTTTCTCTCCAGCAGAAAGTGAACTGTATGGCCTCGGAGGTTTCAACAAGAAATGATTCGTCTGTATACCATCAGTTATAGCAATTTCTTTGGGGTAGAACACACCACTAAAATCAAAACCTTGAATGTCTACTGCTACAACCTTCATCTTCAGAGTCTTTCATACAACTGATTGCCCCTCTCGGATCTCTTCAAGATAAATGTCGAACTATCTCACTCAATGGTAAATTTTCTATAACACAATCGTGAATGATGATACAGTATACAATATATTTGCTGACTAAAGCTTCAATATCAAAAATTTCATAAGATCCAGAAGGAATATCGATACTTTTTCGTTTAGTTTTATCACCATTTTCATAATAATAGAATTTCGTGTTTTCAATGTTCGGTATACTGTTGTACAAATGAAAACTGAGCAAAGCTAAACTGTATTCGAAATCGGAATCCATACGAATAGGTGGATTGAAATCGATGGAAAGTGTCGAAGAACGACTCGTTAGAGTTAATATCATAGACATGACTGATACATTCACCCACATGCACACTCCTTGAATAATGATTGAAACAACAATATTTTGAATCATTTATTTCTACAATAATAACATTCTCTTTGTGAGCTAACAGGACCATAATACATTGCATTTTGTAGCGATGGTAAACGAAACATGGTAAACAAATCTGCAAAGCGAATCGATGTTGGTAGTCCTTTGGTAATTTGTGCTAGACATCCAATAATTCCCAAGGTTCGGCATTCTCAATCAAAAAGTCAATCGATAGAGTTTTCAGTTCAGCGTCGGTTAAATCCCGCAAAGATTTATGTCTTGGCATTATGAAGTAGAAATTGTAGGCACAGATGTCCGCAATTACTCTGATCAAAGTTTTGATGTCGATCATTGTTATATGTAATCGTTGTACCCCCTCCAAAATATCGTATCAATTCTATTGGAGGTTTGAGATTACCGAAACTATCAAAATATTGTACATCATTGCCGTTTTTAATGTAAGCTACCCAATGAGTGCCTTTATTCAATTGAGAATCCAAGTTCAAAGCAGCACATTCTCGCAGCCGAGGACCACAAGTTGGCAATAAATCACGCATAAAGACTCCACGAAAATGTGGTATTTTCAATTGATGGGCACATTTTTCAATTTCCGAATCATATAATGCTCTATGGGGTAGCTTCAACAGGAGTTTTTTGCTTTTTCAAGTAAAGACCTCGTCCTTTGCGTTGATGTTGTTTTTTCAGAAACAAGCCATATCCTCCCAGTGTTTTGCGCAGATACAAACCAGAACCCAAATGATCCATAGCTTTATTGTGACGTTGATCTTCTTCGAGTTTCTTTTTGGCATTTTTTGCATATATCACGGTTTTTGCGATGGCGCTCGCTCCTCCAACCAATGAACCCAAAGCTGACAGACCTACAAATATGGGTATGAGTGGTAAAATTCCTCCAGATTTTGCTTCGAATGGAATTATCCTAGGAGTACGTATCTTCTTACGTCCTCCAGCTTTATGAACGGCCATTTTTGCCGCCTTTAGAGCCGATGCCGCTGATTTCTTTACGTCATTCGTCGTAGGCTTCCAATTTTTGATAATATTTTGCAAAATGCTGCGTTGAAATGATTTCATACTTCCCATTCCTAATTTACGTTTGGACTTCATGACTCCGGTGACGAAGAGAGCGCTCGCTTTCTCGCCAAGTGATGCGTCCTTAGATTTCACTCGTTGCCACGCCTTTTCTTCCAGATCTTTATCGGCTCGATGTCGAACTTTAAGAGACGTATGTTGCGAATATGCCAAGTCGTGCTGTTTACAAGCCGAGTCTAATGGATCACCTCGTGCAAGACGTTTTTATAGTTTCGTACCAGGACCATAATACTGATAACCAGGTAAATGTAATTCGAATGGCAGCTTAATGATTAGCGTATTGACAACACCTTCTCCGCGATGAGTCAACATTAGGAATGATAGATGACATCAATGTGCACGCTACATATTGAAGTGAAACTCAGAAACACCAATCAGAACATGGAAGTCGTTCCACAAGACAATATGTTACCCATAGACAACTTGGACTATTTGAAGGATGGTGTCGAATATCGAAATAAACATGGCAAGTTGTTGCCCAATTCGTTTCATATGTGGGCCATCATGGTGTAGAAAAACCAACACAGCATTATCGATATTATTTCATCCGAATGGAGCCAAATTCGAAAATGTCTACGTGTACTCAAAGTCGCTATATCAACCCAAGTATCAGCTGCTTAGAGAGATATTGGAAAAACCAAGGGAGTCGGTTATTTCCCATTTCAAGACAACGAAGAAATTATGAGTCCAGAGTTCCATATTCATATTCGATGATGTAGCCTACGTTGGTCAGCAGAAAATTCGTGAATATTATTCCATGGGCCGTCATAAAGGTACTGATGCCCACCTGAACGCCAGAGGATCTATGAAGGGAACACAAAAATGGAAATAGTCAGATGTAATAAGGCCCATGTTTCGAACTCAAACGCTTGGTAAAGGTTACGATAGCAATGATGTTGTTGGTTCCAGCATTCTACAAACGAACGTCATCAATACTCATTGTTGGATATATAATGACAAGCCCTTCGAGTATGTGTATTGGGACGATCCGAATGAGTTATGCGATAGATTAAAGATGCTTATATCTTCGAAAGATGCTGGAAATACGTCACATGACAATGAAATTACAGCTATATTCAATGAACTCAGAGAAGCCCACATTTTTAAGTAATAAATCTTTCAAAATTACATGTATTTTATTCCAAATATTCTATGCGATAATGCAAAATTGACATGAAAATCGCAATGAAAAAATGTCAAAAATTCGATACGATGAAACAAAAATTTCTGCCACTTCAATTGCAACGAAAAAAACGTATTTTTCAAACCATCATTTCTTGCAAAAACCCATATGATCACATTGTAACATGCTATGAAAAATAAAGCAAAATTGACACAAAAATCGCAT
>WOGJ01234948.1:0-12658 GCA_015342185.1 Leptinotarsa juncta
GACTGTTTGGACTGATTTAAAGAGTTTCAGAGTTGATGGTAAATCATTGATGAGAATTATAAACAGAATTTTAAAGAAAATCTGTCTGTTCAAAATCTGTTTTTCCGTTAACCAGCTGTCACACCCCTACGAACGACAACCCTCAGAAGTCGAACTTGTGCGAGCTAGGGATTAACGAGATCTTACCTTTTAACGTGTGATTCCTAATACGGGTTGAACGATAGCAAGTGAAAATCGATTGTTCAGACCAACACGGCAGTAAATTCAAATCAGTGAACAAACCGTCCGCGTCGAATCGTCTGGCTACCGACCGACCTAGTTTTGATCCTTGTGGTACACCTGACCTAGCTGAAAATTCATCTGAAATGTTTCCATTGTGTTTGACAATGAAAAACAGATAATTGAATTGAAGATAATTTTTCGTTAGTTCTAAAAAGCTTTTCCATCAGAATATCATGATGAACCTGATCAAAAGCTTCACGAAAATCAGTAAAAGCAACGTCTAATTGAGTTTCATTATTCAAAACTTCGAAGGATTTATTACTGAATTGAAATAAATTTGTATTGATAGACTTTTGTCTATATCTTCATATTTAGTTTCGAGAGAAAAAAAATTTAAGCCACTTCAACTGATTTTAAAAACATGAATACATGGAATAGCAAAAATGAATAATTTCGACCATGAAGGAAAAGAGCGAAATGACCACCTTCTGATAAATTGCACGACTATTACATTTTTCATTGATTTTTCGACAATTATGATATTGCAATTATTGTCAATTATTGGAATCCTCAAGTCATTTACATCTTCTACGGACTTTTCATTAAATAGAGTCATTCGATGACTCAATAAATAAAAATCAAGTGGATTTTCTCTCGAAAAAGCAGCAAGATATAAAGAAAACATAAAGAATCAGAAAGTTGTATTTTCAGTTGCTCGATCAAAAAAAAATAAAAAAATTAGCTGAGATGCTCACTGAGACGGCACTGGACTTGATTATTCCAATATAGTAATAGAAGAATTAGCGCTTCAATACTTCAAATGAATGTACAAAATTTCAACGAAATCGGTTCAAGAATATTTATGACATTTTATTAATACTGTTTTTTAAACTCCAACGCCTTTCATCTAAGAAACGATGGTCATATGTTCTTGAAACGATTTAACGAATCAACTCAGAAGTTTCGTACCTTAGTTAGGAAACACCCTGTGTAAAATAATGAACAGAAAAAGGTAAGGGAAGGTATATAATTGATACCAATGATATTAAAAGTTTTCGCCTGAACCATGGAAAATTATAAATGAAGAATTTGTCAATAACGGTCTGCAACTATTCTCATAACTTTTTTCTGAATGATTACATATTTTGTAGAGTGACATGTACATTCTCACCTATATTAAGGATAGTTAGTCAGCGTGGTAATGGTACACGAGTAACTTTATTTTCTATTTTTTCTAAGTTGCTCGCTCGCACTGAAATCTTCAGAGATGTGCAGAAAAATGATGATTGAAAGATGTTAGTGATAACTAAAATCAGACTTGTTCTTTAAAACAGTTCTTGTCCATAAACTGGCGTTATCAAGAAAATGGACAGTAACAGATAAGTTCTTTAGAAAATGAAAATTTAGATACTGTCTTCGTTAATTCTTTCGAAAGACTCCAAATTAATGATTGTCTCATATGAATAGATAAGTACTTTCTGATAATTCTCATATTGATTTCAATTTAAAAGCCACCGGTAGACAACTGTTTCAGCCTATTGGGCATCGTCAGTACCTCGATTGAAGACAAAATGTGACTAATCAAGAAAAGTACTTAATAAAAATAACTGTGTAAACGCAAGACATAAGTGGAACCACCTATTGGTGTGACATTCAAGTCAACTTGGGCGTCACACAAATAGTTATTTTATTAAGTACTTTTCTTGGTTATTCACATTTTGTCTTCAATCGAGGACCGCCTGCCCGGTACTGATGATGCCCAATAGGCTGAAACAGCTGCATCTTATACTTATGTTTTTATTAATATATTTGTAATATTTTTATGACATTATGTTTGTAACAAGAATTCTATTCTTAAACAAACATATTATCATTCAAGATTACATTTTTATTTACAAGTTCAAGTTCTGGAAAAAGTATTTTGCTCGAGTATTATTGCACCCTTTCTGTCACACAACACTCGGTACTCCTTATAATCAATAAAGACTAGTTTTTGCCCAGCTAAACTGTTATTCGTAAATTTTCAGATGTCATTTATAATTGTAGGTAGTTTGTAATTTTCGCAGATCAGTAAAATAAGTTTGTTTTTCCTAAGAATGTAAAAACGTTCTCTCAAGACAAATATCTAAAAACTGGTATCAAGACATGAATTGGTGTATTTAAAGTCTACATTAATAAGTACTCTGCCTGTTGTCATAATTATCTGACTTCCGAATACCTCCACTGAATACAATCTGGAAACTGGCATTAATATCAGTAAAAATCGTTGTGATAATCCAAATTTGGCTTTTTATCATCTTTCTGGATGTCTCCTCTAGTTTATTCATGTGCATAGAAATTGCTTGATGAAATTATACTTACATCTAAGTCATATATCATCATACCAACATAATAAATACAACATACATTGAAAAATTGAAAAACTTTCAGTTAGATATTTATTCTGGAAATAAAGTCTAAAATTTAAACTCTTTATATTTCTTTGTCTGCTTGGTGTCCTGTTGTTGCCTTTTCCGTTTATTCTGAAACAAAATTCATAATTATAGTTGAATATAAATAAAAGTTTGATATAAACCAGCTACAGTTTGGAAGCCAAAACGACTAAACTTCAAAATAATATTGTCTCACCTTCTGTTTAGCAACATGCTCAGCCAACATGTCACTGAGATCTTCTTTCTGCAACTGAGATTGATTCTCTCTCATCTGTTGCTCATATCTCACTGCCATTGCGTCGCTATCCATGTCCAACTCTGATGGATCAAGCGCCAATTCAACCATTCCTTCACGATCTGTCCGCCTTTGAATTATTTGGGGAGCACCTCCAGTGGCCGCTATCTGGCTCATATCATATACATGACTGCTGGCCATCATAGCATTACCAATTCTTTCATTTCGTTTTTCAGGAATTATGTGGTACAACACAGGAGTTTCGCTTCTAGAAATTTGAAAATATAGGTAAAAAAAGGGAACATCAGAAGAAAATAAAATTATATGAAGAATATATTTACCCCTCCATGTCATTTTCAATTTTCTTCTTTCTAAGTTCGATGGTTTCAGGTGTCTCCATTCCAGCAGGTATACTTGAGATACCACTTGGAGTTACAAGGCCTTCTGCAGGTGTCACTAACCCAGATTCATCAGGTATGCTTGGGGCTTCCTTTTCTTCTTCCTCCTCCTCCTCTTCACTCTCCTCTTCAGATTCTGATTCAAGTTCTCCCCACAAAGTTCTATCCACATTTGGATCCTCTCCAATATCCTGAAAATTATATTAAATTAAATACTACACGTTACTGATAAATAGAACATTTTTCTCTGTGAAAAGTACTTTGAATTTATGCAGCAACTCATTAGAGTGAACTAAAAAGTTTGCCCTTTCTAGATGTGTACACAATTATCCATTACAATTTTCATATTTTTCGGATTGTGGAAGGTGAGAATACCCAAAGAACGTCGATAAAAAAAACTTTAGATTTCCTCCACAAAAAACTATATTCCTTCAATGATCATAGAACTTTTATACAAGGTATCTTAAAAGTTGGGCTATCCCCAAGCTATTTTAAACATGCACCTGCCTTGAAGCAATTTTTTGATTAGAAATCTTGATACAATATTGTTGAATTAGAAAAGATCTTGATTCATATTTTTTTGTTTTCTTCAATAGGTCAAACCAGAGCCCAAAAACCATGCATGCCTGATACAACATCGAACAATGCTGTTTCGATCTGTCATAGGTGGCAACAATGCTGCTAGGCTGAACCACGAATGTATTGTACTCAATAATCATTCTTAATGGACAAAGATTAATGGAGTTCTTCCTGTAAATTGTTTTTGTTTTAATTTGAAGCTTACATGAAGTTCCTGAGAAATCTTGAATATTATTTGGAATATTTTCCAAAAGAGAAGATTTCTTCTCTCAGGAACTTATTTGAGCTCAGAATTAGGACAGGTAAACTCATTTACAGGCTGAGGTCAATACCAGCTTATTTCTAAATAATAACTTAATAATTTCAGATTAAAGAGCTCAAAAGCCTCTGGAAAAGACAGTTAAAGTATGTGGAAGTTGTGCTACGTGGGAAAACCTCATGGAATTTATCAGTGGTTTGTGATACAAACTCATTTCAAGTACTTGGTGAAGGTTTTAAGAATAAACTGTGGCACATAAGGAGATTATCAAGATGATCATCAAATTACCAAAACTCTCTGGATATCAAGAACTTCATATGAGCTTATAACTTGGAGAGGCAAATTCACTTACAGCTCATTTTCCCAAGAGCACTAAATTTTTATTACTGATTAACACCAAATTGAACACCCTGAGAGACAAAACGGGTGCTGGACATTAGAGGTTTATGATATTAATACATTTTGGGTACCTGGTGAATTTTTTGGGGAAAAGTTGTGGTATATGAAGAAAATAGAAATTGTTTTCATTCAATTGATTATCAGGGCTATAATAGAAAAATAATAATTGATGAATATCAAATTACTAAAATTCTTGGAAATATCGAAAAACTCCAATTATGTGATATTAAATAAACATACAAAATTGATACAAAAATAACAATTCGATATTTGAAATTTCAAAATTGAGGGAGCCCCAAGTCTCACAACACCCTGTTGGAAAAGCTGTGATCATATTCTGATAGTACAACGATAGTTTCCATGGCAAATTGGAAGATTCAGAACAAATAGCTTACAAATATCATTCAACATATTTTTCATTTCAGTTCAAACCTGCTTTTGACATCTGAGTTTTTACATTATTTCTTATTATTTTCTGTGTTTGAATTAGCATACTGAAGAATTTTCTTTGTTATAAACTGTTTTCTTGTTAATAATAATAATAATCAAATAAAAAAGTATTATCAAAATCAACTTACATCATTGTTAACAGTACTAGTTCCAAAAACGTCACCATATAATGGCTTTCCATTTTCATCAACAGGTGGCTTACCCCAACCTCCTGCATGATATCCAAAAGCACAGCCTTCAGGAATGGGAGCATTCAGTCCTGGTATTTTCAAATTGGGGTAGCTAGGAGGGGGTCCATAACGTTGCTTGGCAATCAGCCACGGAGGAGGTACTTTGTTTGCATTAGGACCAACAGGCATACCCAGAGCTGTTCGTAACTCTTCCGATAAATCCCCAGGTTTTTTTTCTTTCAATCTGGTTTCAAATTCCTTGCCTTCGTAGTAAAGATCGCCATGAATTGTCATCTTGGGCTTTGTTTGCCACCTGAAAATTGAAGTTTTCCCAAATAAATAACTGAATAGTAATTAAAATAAATGACTGTTGTAAGTCGTAGTTTCTGAAAATTTCTGTTCCAACGATTCCAAGTATAAATATTTACAGCCCTCTGTCACTTAAATAAAAATCTATTTGAGAATATTCCAACTATGGTATTACTTCTCTGAAGTGAAAGTGATCGAACCAATGAAATTATTAAAAGAAAATTGAGAACATTCTTAGTGAGTTATTGTTTTTACTTCAAAATTTTGATTTTATACAAATAGTTGTATAAATGTATCTTCACAGTGTTTCAGAACTGCATTTAGTGTTACTACAATTCTTTTAGAGAGCAAATTCTCTCTTGATCCGAGTCAAACCCTAATTGAGGCAAATGAACATATATATCACAGATTCCTTATAAAACAACTGCGAAAATGTATCACTAATCAGCAGAATCCTTATTAGAGGCATAAAAAATATCTAACAACGGAAATAAAAAAGTGACTCACTTGAAAAAGGCATCATGCAATTTTTGATAATCTATATCAATCTTTCCCAGTTTAGGTCTGGCCCTTTCTCTCATTTTTGCCTTCAAGGTTTTAGATTCATCCTTATCTTGCAAGGATGCTCTCATCTCCATGATACCAGTTTTCTTTATGAAATCTGGCAAGTTGAATGGGGGTTTTTCAATACCTCTTTTTCCCTGTAAATATTTGCGCTTGAAGCACCAATGCCTTGGAACCTAAAAAGAATAATAAATCCAATTATCTTATGAAATATACATAAGTATTTGACTTCAAAAGTAGTGAAACTAATTAAATTTTTTTACCTGGACAGTATTTCGGTGTGCCTTCAACTGTACAAGCAACTTAGGATCTCTGGCAGTAACGTCGTGCATTTCCACAACATCTGGTCTGTTAACCAACTGTTTCAACTCAGCAACACTCAGCCTTGTTAATTTCTTCATTTTTCGTTTAGACAATTTGGTCTTGTCCTCAAACTTCTGCAAAGACAAGAAGAAATACATATATTACCTATATAGCCAGGTATATATTGATAAAAATCTCAAAGTAATAGTAACATCTTCTTTTACAATACAATCTGGAAATACGAGAGCAACCCTATAAGATTTACGACTAATAAGTATTCTCCATGATGATCAATACGCTTTTTTGCATTCATTCAAATCATTTATTATAACATCCATGCTACTCCAAAAGTGTGACGGTGAGAGCTCGCATCGTCATGGTGAAGAATGAGTTATCGTCTCAAGTCAATTCTCCTTATTTGGACAAAACAAATGTTTGTGCACCTTTCAGAATCGACTCTAAGGGAACTGTTGCCATATGACCAGTTTTTGCAGAAAACAGGCAAACATTTGTTTCGAAGTGTTTTGATCGCAAACAACTTTTCTTAGTTTGGGTACACTTTGAAAGACCCACAGTTGACTGCTATTTAGTTTCAGATTCATAAACAAAGATCCATGATTCGTCACCTGTATAGCATTTTTTGCTCCAATTCACATGATAATTTTTTGGGTAATTATGCAGGATACAACATGAACATATTTTTTCAATGCCAAATATGCATGCAATATCGTTTATATGCAATTCAAACCAACACCCAGGAATGCCTGAATCACATGGTATGTCATACGTTGAACTTGCATTATCAGTTCATTCATAGCAGTGATATTTCCTAGCACAGCAAATGATACTGAATGTCAAAGTTTTTGAAGGTAAGATAAGATCTTTACCTAGCAACACCCCTTTTGCCAAGTCGCAAAACTTACAGGACAGCCCTATTGATGTAATTATATAACAATTATAGAAAAAAACTTTCTGTATTTTATGATTACTATTACTTACCTCTTCATTTTCATCATCGTCCATATCTTCTTCTGTAGTAATCGCTTTACTAGATAGAGCCACTGGGGTGGCTAAAACAGGTGGAGCAATGTCAGCTTTTTGATCTGTGAATTTGAAGGACTCAAATATGCTATAGAACTGACGATACTGTGGAGCCAATTCATGTAAACCAATAGTTTCTGGAACATACCTAAGAACACATTCAAAAATTACTATACATAATTTAAAAATTTGTTAATAAAAGTTCTACAGAAATCAGCTTTCCTCTGCTTTATTATTCTGACACACAATGATTTAGTTATTATTTTCTACCCCAAAATTCCCAAGAAATGTATTAATTTGTCTTATAAATCTATACCTAATCTTAGAAATTTGTCTTCAAATATAAAACTTGTTCATAATGAACAAAATATCAAAATATGCCAAAAAAAATATTAAAACTATAAAGAATTTGAATACTAAATTGAAAAACGAAACAGATATTACCCTAATTACCCTAATATTAAAGTTTTACATACAGACCATTTTTATATATCCTACTTTTACGATCTCAGAAACCATAAAACCCATAGGGTCAGTTAAATTGAACAAAAGTTCCTTATTTTGAGGAACTAGAATCTCTTTTTTCAGATCGAGAACAGCAGTGGTTTTTCTTGAAACATTCACCCAAAAGTAGAATTGTCAAAATTCGTTTTTTTGAAAAGCTGTGTGGAAAGGTTGTATATTTCTACTTCACTTTACAGAAATACTTAAACCAGAACAATTAATGTTACCTGAAAATAATTTGTGAAGAATGCAATAGACAAAGATGAGTCTTCATTTGTCAAGTTATGTTAGATTTAGTTGTGACAATATTTAGACATAATGATAAGTGCCAAAAGCTAAGTCTTATTTGAATAAATTTATTCTGAAGTATTTCGATGTTCTCAATCTGATACAAATGATAAGCCGACCAAATTGTGGGGATAGAATCAATAAGAGATCAACAAGGGATCAATATAGAAGTTTAATAGTATTAATGGAAAATCACAATGAGGAACATATTACAAAGCTCAGTATTCTGAAAGATCCAGATATAATATTACAAGTTACCAATATTTAGAACATTTTTCTTCATGAAAAATATATTGAATCTATTCAGTAACTTATCGGAGTAAATTAAAAAGTTTGCCTTTCTACATGTGTGTAAAGTTCTCCTGTCTAAATTTTTATTTTTTTTAGATTGTAGAAATACGGGTGGATAGATTAATTCAGTTGAAAGCTAATGAGTGGAGGTGTATGTTTGCGATTTTTATGGCAGTGAAACAAAATCTCACACTGTTTGTGATAGTTTAATGTAAAGTTTGAAAATGTCCTTATAGGACGAAACTGCAGTAACGTTAGTTAGAAATAAAAGTGGTAAAAAACTTAGAAAATTTCAATTCTCTTTTCTTAAAAAAAAATATTTTTTTTTTTCAATGGATAAAAATCATCAACAAGAACAAAACCTCACGCTGTCATTTACATGTCAACAGTGTTGATTTTTAAATTAAAATTGGGACAGGGACTGTGATGTCTGAATCGGCACTTGATGGTAGGAAAATTAACAATTGAATGATAAATATTAAGTGATTTTTCTCAAACTTACACAAATTCCACTTCTTCCTCCAATTCTTCATCTTCCTTTTCTTTAGGCTTAGGTTCATTTTGTTTATCTTTTTCTTCATTTACCCTGTTCTTCTTATTTTTCTTTCTCTTTTTTTTCTTCTTATTTTTACTAACTTTATCTTTAATCTCTTTTTCCTTTTGTTGTTTTGGCGGCTCTGGTTCCACATCTACAATCGTCTCCTAAGAAATAAAATGTATTGTATTATATTGTATTATGTATTGTATTGTATTATAAAGGCTTAAATCAATTTAATAAATTACCTCAAGACATAAGAAGCAGCAAAAGTTTACATATGTTTAAGGACAGATTAAATAATTATATAAAAATGAATAATATTCAAAGATATTGAAGTGATTACATACATGCCTAAATATGTGTATATATTTGTTAGTATACAGGTCTGACTTAGAGTTAGATTTAGGTTATCCTTGTATATGTATTATTAAACCAATCTATTAATGTAATGTTTGTATATTAGGATTTCCTTCCTATTCAAATAAATTCATTCATTCATTCATTATAGGAGTTCAAAAACTTAAATAACTGAAAAATCACTATGAAATTGAAATAATATCCTCAAGTATTACACATTATGAAATCAAGATTTTGAAAAAAGGATTCAAGTTCAGAATTCATATTGACAAAAAATCTCTCAAATACATCAGATACAACTGGCCAATAACTTTATGTAAGATTGTTGTTAAAAGAATTTTACAAAAACTGTGACATGTGTTATGCACCCTCGTTTGATAATGATAACTTTATTAGTCTTTAGAAACCCACAGTTTTTAGAGACAGTTTTCTAAAATAAGTTTGAGAAGATACATTAGATTTACAAATAAATACAAGTTGAAGATAAAATTCCAATCTTATAAAAATTGATTAAAATGTAAAGCCATGAGTATTTTACAAATTATGAATCACATAACTATTTAAAGTTGAGTACAAGTTCAGGAGGTAACCATGACGGAGGTGAGAAACCTACCGTATAGCCAAACACATGTCACAATAATTTTTGTGTAAGAAAATTATATTGTTAAGAAATATACTCACGACATTATCATCTTTCTCCCAAAGTGGTTCCCTCTCGACTTCTTTTTGAGATTGTCCTTCACTACCTCCATCAATTTCAGTACCAAGTTCTAAGGCTCTCTGATTTTTCAAAGCGAGAACTTCTTCCAGGGCTTGTGGAAGGACAACTTCAGGGTTTGATTCCAATAATTGTTCAGGTGGATCAACTTTCAATGACAGGAGAGATGGTAGTTGTTTTTCATTTACAGGTGGAGGTTGCATTATTGAAGGTGGCGGACCTAGAGTAGCTGAAAAAAATTTACAAAAGTGATGAAATTGGAATTTCCGTATTTGAGAAACATTTTATTATGATAAATTGATGGATGTAGCCGTTACTACATGGTAGGCGATCATAATGAAAAGAGAAATGAAAATTTCTGTTTTTTACCACTTTTAATTGTAACTAACGTTACTGCAGTTTCGTCCTATATGGACGGCACATCCGCATTGTGAACTGTAAATTCAGGTACTCAATCAAGTACTTGAATGGTATATATTGGCGAATCTAATGAATCATTGTTAGTTTATTATATAAGTTTCAGAATGTTCATATAGGACGAAACTGCAGTAAAGTTAGCTACAATTTAAAGTGGTAAAAAACATAGAAATTTTCATTTCACTTTATTCTGAGATTTTCACTAAATTTTTACAAAAACGTAACACTTGTTTTGCTTCACAAGAAGAAGAATTTTATTTCCAGATAGGCAAGTCTAATATAAACATAATTAATGTACTTTATCTAAACATAATACATGTTACCAAGTCCCTCTTGAATAGAAGGAGAGAAGAATTTTTTAACAAATTGATGGATGTAGGCGTTACTACGTGGTAGGAGATCATGATGAAAAGAAATTGAACAGAGAAATTTTCATTTCTCTTTTCATCAAGAATTTTTTATATTATTTGGGAGTTTATTAAAACTGTCCAGACCTTTGAAAAATAAAGAGTTCATACTACTTCGTGAATTTGTCCTTGGGATATGAAAATTGGCGTTCGATCTAGTATCATCTAGTATTTAAAAGGTTTACTAAGTATGTTGGTTTTAATTTATCTATTATTTTAAATATGAATGTCATAGTTTGATAGTAGAGTCATTGAGAGATTAAGCAGCTTTAAACTATAGAGCATATTATGTATAGGTGTCATTCTATTGCAGAGTAATATTATTCACATTCCACGATTTTGTAATTGATTTAATTTGTTCCGATTCAAGAGATATAAGAGGCCCTCAAAAATCATAATGAGGTTTTATTATGCAATTATAGCATGTTATTTTGGCATACATTGATAATACAGATGTCACTCTAGAAAAAAATTACAGTTTCTTTGATAATTTACTTATTACATAGTCAACATGATCATTCAATGAAATTGTATTATCTACAACGAACCCTTGATACTTAATTTTACTCACCATTTCTACATCAGTTTTATTAATTTTAATTTTGACTGTGTTTCTCCTAATTTTATTTTGTTTATACTTTGTTGTAATGATCATCGCCTTAGTTTTAATGATATTAAATTTCTGATTATTTATTCCAAGGTACAACTCAATACTTTTCAATGAATTATTTATCTTTTTGGATTTTTGGAATACTTACAGAAGTCCTCATTTGTCCATCCTTGTGTTCCAGGTGGGCCAAAGACAGGTGGTGGCCCCATAGCAGGTGGGGGACCTACAGACGTTGGAGGTCCTACCGGAGTTGTGGGACCCATAGAAGGTGGTGGAATAGAAGGTGGTGGAATAGAAGGCGGCAGAATTGAAGGCGGTGGGATGGAAGGTGGTGGACCCATCGTAGGTGGTGGTCCTAGAGGTAGATGAGGCCCCAGTGATGTTGGTGGACCTAGAGATGGTGGAGGTCCTATAGAAGGCGGAGGACCCATCATATTATCGGGTGGAGGTCCAGTCATCAAAGGCATGTTGTCAGGAGGCGGCATTTGCATCATATCAGAGTTCATGATAATCTGTGGCGGCGGACCTGGAGGCAACTAAAATCACATTCGTTAGTATTTACCGTTTCTTATCGGATTTTAACACACACTTACAGAGTCGCTCATATTGAAAACTATAAATGCACCAAATTTTTTGTAACAAATATACAATATCTTCTATAATTCACTTGAAAACAAAATATTTAATCCAAATGTATTCGCTCTTGTACATTATTACTGTATTTCCTCTTCTGATCTAAAATCCAACACTAACCTTTCAATCTTTCTGTTATGGAGTTTTGTCTTAAAGCCGAAGCTGTCAGTCTGTTTCTGCTTCTCTTATCATTACCTGAGCTGCCAGGGATATCCAGCCAGTCTATCCGACATTTTTATTTCCTTGATAGTTTCTAATCTTTCCTCTTCTTTTTTTCATTACTAACTTAGGGCTTAGGCTGGATTCTCACACTTCCTTCATTGGATGATCCGAAGGTATTCTGATTGGTGCATGTACAAATTTTCAATTAACGCGAATGATCTATCCGAATATTTTAAGCATGGTCACTATATACTATTGGCCAATCTATATATTATGCTAATCTTTTTCTTTATTTAGTGATTTCCGTCAAAAGTTATTTGCTCTACTCGACATATTTATAGGATGTTCACGTTAAGAAGAGAATGACGTCAT
>WOGJ01235017.1:0-10706 GCA_015342185.1 Leptinotarsa juncta
ATTGCGAAGGCCTGTCAAGGATAAGGTTTGCAACATTAGGGAAGGAAAAACCAAAACCCTTTCAATATATGGGGAATTTGAGGTCTGGCCTATGGAATCTAGTTACAAGGACGGGCCTAGACAAGGAACTCTAGAATACATGAGGGCACACACAATAGATCTGCAAATGTTGCAGTGTAGTGGCTGTTCAGCACAGAAGCCCCATATCAATCTAATCTAATCTAATCACCAAACTTTCCAGTCAGGTAATTAAATACTCATCTGGTAGTGTGCGGTGGAGCACCATCATGTTGAAACCAGATGTTATAGTTAGCCAAAGGTAGATCATCCAAATAGTCTTCGAAAATCGACTTTAAAAACTGGTGATAGGTTTCTCCATTCAGAATTCCGTCAAATGAATGAGGACCAGTGGCAGCGCCCCGGGGGCAGTATGACCCCCGCCGTTTGCAAAATGTTCTTATCGCCCTTTCGATTTTAAATATTTCACAAATATATTGTTAGGTACATAACACGGGAAACAAATGAACGTGGCAACATTTGCCTTCAATACCTTGATCTCTGGTAGTCTGGTTTGTTATTGTTACTTCGATGAATGTTGTTGATTATGGAAAAAGATATTGTTGTTTTGTTTTTGTATATGTATTCTATTTTATCATTGTAATATTTCTTTCATTATCGTTTTGTGATATTATTTCGTTTCTTAATGGGTAATACAGTATTACTTCAGATAGTTATGCGTTTTTACTGAATCTTGGCGCCTAGTTATGGTTAAACTCCCCCCGCCTTCAATTTTTAAAATCGCCACTGATGAGGACCCAAAATTGTATCTTTGTAAATTCCTGCCCACACCATAATACTGAATCGCACTTTAGGTGCTTTCATCTACCCAAATTACATTTTCTTGGAAAACAGGAAAATCAGGTGTTCTTATTAGCCAATTATAAAATTCTAATCGCCTTTCGGGATCACTTGGATGCATTATTTGAGATATGTGTATTCAACAACATTTTAAACCGCTTTTTTTGAGATGTCTCCAAGCACTTGTATGACAAATATTCATTTCGGAGGAAATTTGACGTGTAGATTTCCTCGGGTTCATATCTGCAAATTATTAACTTTTATTGAAAAGGACACAATGTCCTTGATTCAATAACTTGAACGATGTAGTTGTCGCAAAAATTCAATGATTTGCACAATAACAAAATGTTATTGAGTGTAACAAATTGAAAGTAAAATTTAGAAACATAAAAGTCAAAGCCTATTATGATAAGAATTAATTTTTTTCAATATCTTCCATTTTTCGAAAAAGAATGATAACTTTTATGATACAACATTGAAAAGGTAAAAATCTGGTTCTATTCAAAACAGAAAGAATCCAATGTAGCGCCCATAAGAAAAAATAAAATATAACCAAAGAAGACCACAGCAAAATCCGGAAACCACAACAAAAACATTTTCAAAAAATATTCGTGAGTCTTATATTACTGTATAAACTCCCGGGTAGTTGCGGATAGAGGCTCAGTTTTAGTTTAGTTCAAGTCAATGGAGGCGATATCAAGCAAACTTTTATACAACTTGGACCACCCTTAAATTATAAAATTTTTAATGTCACAGAATGAAAAAACTAGATGCTAAGCCTACAGCACCTGTTTCATTTTATTCTAACAGAATATAAGGTGGAAAACAGAAACTCTTTTATTTTAATGTATGCAAGTTAATGTTGCTCAGTTCCAATATTTCATGAAGTAAATTATTCTGTTTAGTTTTACTTTCTGGTTCTGAATAAAAAATAAACTTTAACAGTATTTTTTTACTGACATCATTCATTGTTGTAACGTCAAAATTTTGTCAGTATTGAACAGAGACCTTTCAAAAGGTGTCACTGGTATTCTCAATTGGAATTTTTGACATACGGGTTGTTATGGGAAGAATGTGGCTGACACGGAGTTGATTTTTACGTAGAAATGTGTCCTGTTAAGTCAAGTTGACATTTTTCACGATTATTTAAAGTCTCAATACCAAATGACTTATTCATGGTGGCTCGTTTTTAATTGAAAGTACTATATCTATTCAATATCATTTTAGAACGACTTCACTTGTTTAACTGGTTTTGTTTGCTTGATATTGCTGCCGTTGACTTGAACTAAACTAAAACTGAGTCTCTATCCGCAACTATCCGGGAGTTTATACAGTAATATAAGACTCACGAATAGTCTTCGAAAATGTTTATGTTGGTTTCCGGATTTTGCCGTGGTCTTCTTTGGTTATAATCTCCAAACGTTTCAAATGCAACTGCGGCAGTCATCTTCAGTGGCGTGGTTGAAGTACTCTTCTGGTTGTGTCAACTAAACAACAGTTACAGTTGACTCGTTAGGTTAGTTTCTCCTAAAATATCACTGTTCCGACATGGCTTCAATAGTAAAAGATTCACAATTTATAGCTAAAAACTTGAATAGTCGTGCTCAAGTGAACATTATATACACGGACTTTGCTAAAGCTTTTGACAAAATCTCACATCCAATTCATCTAAGAACCCTAGAATATGATTTCGGTTTTCATCCCAATTTAAAAAACTTTTTCAGCACATATCTAACCAATTGAAAGCAAAGTGTAATAGTGAAAGGGCATAAGTCCAGTACATTTATTGCATCATCTGGAATACCCCAGTGTTCCAACTTGGGTTCTTTGTTATTTATTATATTTATCAATAGTCTTGTAAAAAATATACATACTTTCTCTAGTCTATGAAACTGAACTTATTCGGTTTCATAGACTGGAGAAATCTAGTGTCGCTCAACATGCCATAGAGAACGACCATAGAATAAGTGAGAAATGTTTAAAATTGTTGAGACCAGTACATGACAACAGATTTGTGGACGCCTTCGAAAGTTTGGAAATCGAAAAGTGCGGAATGAGTTCTATGAATAGCAAAGTATAATATAAGAAAATCTTATATTTTCGAAAGTCGGTACAGTTTACTAAGCATTTCAGGTAGTTAGGAAGAGGATTATACATCTTGAGACCATTATACAATACAGAATTGTTAATTAGAGTTAGGTATGGGAAGACTTAAATTTAGGGTCTGAACTAAACAAACTGATTCGAAAATAAAAATATCATACAGTGACAAATTTTGTTTGCAACGAACAAAGGCCTACAAGAATCTCGCCCTCTGCCTCTACATAGAAATCTTAATGCCTTTTTCTGCAGAATAAAAATCGACTCAAGTCAAATTTGAGTATATACACCCCAGAAATGGATCCCATATCTTAGATGTGATTCTACTAATGATTAATAGACTGTTTTAGTTGCAGTTAGTCCTAACTCGTTAGAAGTTATTTTCACAGCATAACATCCATACGAAAGTTTTTTGTTAAGTGATAGTAGGTGGTCCTCAAACTGCCATCAATTATCAACCCAAGAAATTTGTTGCATGGCATGTTCATAATCATATTCGAATTCAAAGCCTAAGATAATATTATCAAGAAAACAACGGAAAAACTTTGGTTTTTGAGACATTAAAAGTTAATAAATTTGCATTACACCAATCTGAGATTTTGGAGATATCTGAGAAAATGGCATTATGGAATTATGGAGATCATTCATGTTGGTTTTGTGCTATAATATTGTAGTGTCGTCGGCAAATAAAGTAAATTTACCCTGTATATCGATATTAGTCAAGTCGTTGATATAGAGCAGAAATACAGTAGGGCCGAGTACTGAGACTTGTTGTACTCCGTTGAATATATAAGAAAAACATCAGATACTGTTGAATATTTAACCCTTTACTTATGATGCACTATTTGGAACCTTTGGTGTAGTAATGAACATTACTGGAGTTTTTTCCCAACACCAAATCGTTATTTTTATACCTCGACACGTGTTGCGATCACCAAGTGATCATCTTCAAAGAGGAAGATTAAAACTTCCTCTTTGAAGATGATCTCTTGGTGATCCCTTTTACTTCTACCCGATAGATAAACCTCGAAACATTTATGAGTAGTACCCTCAATACTTCAGATGAAGTTTCCTCAGCAGATTCTCGTGATTTACAGTCAAGTTTTTTAGAGAAATCGCAAAAAATGCTGCTGTGATGTCCCGTCTATTAATGTACCTATACACATGAGTATTTTTGTTTGACTGAAATCAAAATTGTTTTGAGTTTATTATATTACCAAAGTTTAAATCTTCGGCTGGTTATGGCCGAGTTGGGAGGTTGGATAATTCATTTTCAGGCTATATTAAAATATTCATATAAATACAAGGGTTCATGAAGATAACATATCTATTCTCAAAAAATTTCATGAAAGAAGCATACATTCTATACAATAAAAGAAACTTAGCCTCACTAACAAGTACAAGAAAATATATCGATTGATGTTCAAATAGGCAAAGAACAAGCAAAATATATACAAACTAAATATATCAAATATGATAAGGTTCGAATGTTAGAAGAAAGGTCTATTTCTCATATAACCAAGGAAGTGAAAAGCTTACAAACTTCTTCGCCTAGGAGATCTTTTTTATGAATAAGAATAACTGTAGCTCTCACAGTTCTAAAATTTCCATCTGTAATCAGAACATTCGATGTCTAAGTAATAGATCAGCGCGAATTCCTTTTTTTTCTGAACCTTGGCAAAATAAGAGAGTATTAACTTGATATTTTGAGGTTAAATAATTTTTTCCTCTGAACAAGTTGTTGTCGAAAAATATTAACTCATGATAGTGTAGCTTTTTATAAATATGATAAGAGTGTTTCAACTCATGAAGTTTTAGACTTTATAACATTTTGTGTTTAACATGTTTTTGAATGGTGTAATATATTGATAAATAAAAATAATTTCAATCTGTCTATGATCTGTGAATAACCTATTGAATTTATGTAAGGATGGTGTCAATGTTATTATTGGGTCTCTTATTCAAAAAGTTTCCATTAGAGTGGGAGTTTAGACACATCACGTATTCTCCTAGGTATCCTCAGACCAACTGATAAGTAGAACCCTCAATACAGCCAGTTGAAAAACAATTTTAAAGAAAGAATTCTTTATCTGGCACACCTAGACTTGCGTAATACAACAATATATGGTCAAGCATTACCAGCAAATAAGTAGGACTCTGAGAGATATTCTGCCAAGACGAACAAATCAATTTGTTTCCTCAACTAGTAAGGTTGCGATGGCTCCTCTTCCTTGTGAGTGGGCTTTCGGTATACAGATGATTCCCACTTGGTGTCGGCTCTTTTCATTAAGAATGGCAATTCATTGTGAAGATGATGGTAGGTCTTACGCTGTTGATGTGCTTCAGAAAAGTGTAGTTCTGTATTTCCATAGTTCCATATTATGAAGGTGTCGGCTATAACTGGTGATAGTAGTGATCCCATTGGCAGTCACTCATCTTGTGTAAAGAATTCCTTCTTCAGTTGGAAATAGTAATTCCGTATGCAGCACCCTAGTAATTCCATGATTATTTCTATAGGTAAGTTCGTTCTATTTTCCAGGTCCTCGTCTTCGGATAGCTTCCTCTGTATGACTTGAAATGCTTTTTAGACAGGAACATTGGTTTAAAGGCTTTCCACGCCAAAGCTGATTAATTAATCTTGCTCTGTGACTTTCATTGCCCCTAGTAATTCGACAAAATGCCTTGAATTTTTCACAAAAGATGGAAGCTTTTCCTTGTAGTGGTTGTATTATATAGGAAGTAAAAATCTGGTCAGTTTTTGTGTAGCTGAATCTCTGGAGCTAATGATCGGTCTGAGCGGAACATCCTTCTTGTGAATTTTGGGTAGTACATACAAGTGAGGTGGCTTACTGTGGTGCGGTGTTAGCGATGATATCTCCTTTTCCGAAAAATAGACTTGGTGTTTTTTCAAAGTCTGATACAACTTCCTTTCAATTGATGATGTAGGGTCCCATACAATCTTCGTTTATTGTCTCTTCTGAAGAACATCTTTGATCTTCTGTTCCTAGAGATCAGTATCCATCACAACAGTAGAGTTCCCCTTATCTACAAGTAGGATCTTGATGGTTTTATCTCTACGTAGACCATTCAAAGATCTTTGTTCTTCATCGCTGATGTTAGATGTTGGAACTGGTTTTGATCCCAATGTTTTCTGTGTTTGCATCTAAATTCTTCTGCCTCGGTCTGATCAATAAAGGAACCGGTGGTTTCCACTGCAGTAATTATATCCAAAGTGGGCACAGATGTGGGCGCAATGGCGAAGTTTAGACCTTTCGTCTATGTCCGTCCGCGGGCGGGAACTCATGGTGGTGACGTTGGCGGTTTCGTAGTTGTCTTGTTTTAGGTTTGCATTTGGGCATTGTTTCCTGCCAAATTTCCCCACTTTCTGTTGTAGGTATTCTGTTTTGGGAGATCTTCAGGCACGTGCTTTCTGTCTTGGCGAATCTTCAGACACGTGCTTTCTGTCTTGGCGGATCTTCAAGCGCATGCTTTCAATCTTGGCAAGGATTGGTCCATGATCCTCTTCCAAGGTCTCTCTTCTTATTTCTTCAATCTCCCCAATGATCTTAGAATGATTGGATTTGTAGTTATCTTCAATATCTGAAGTAGGTAATGAATAAAGAAATAATACAGAGAGAGAGATTTGGCTTTTGTAAATTTCAAGACAAATATTTTCTCTGAACTGAATTTTCGACATGACCAAGTACAATTTATTATTACCATTAGTTATTTTATACTACATTGATATAGTCTTGCAGACCATAGGTACTAGTTATCAAGTCGAGTAAAATTATTATTCTCAAGGGAATTTATCATTGCAAAAAAAATATAATACAAGAATAAATACCTTGTAATTTATTTTTTTGTGGTCAATCAGCAATTCTTCCTCTTTGGAGTAATTCCAATTTATTTTTGCTATTTCATTGTCAACTTTAACATATTCTGTCAATTCAACTGGTCTAAAATTTTTGGTATAAACATCAGCATCTAGGAATTTGCAGATGTCTGGCAGGTTCCCTATTGTAGCACTCATTCCTATTATCTGAGTGTTTGCTAAAATATAATATGCTATGATTTACTCACTGAGTTACATACTGGATAAAAAAATAGTTGCCTTTTATATAAATGATTTTTGTTAGAGTGGCCTCCAACGTGGCACCTCTTCCTTCTTCTCCAATAAGATGAAGTTCATCAACAACTATTAGTCCTATTTCACTCATTCGACCTGTTTCAATGAGACTATTTACGATACCTAATGCTTTTTCTATTGTGGCAACATAAACACAATTTTTTCTTCTTCTTTTCCTTGGTGGATATATACCTTTACTTGATGCATATTCCTCTACAAGAAAGTCCAAAGCTACTCCAAAGGGAGATAAAGCCCACACCTGATTAACAAATATTTTCAAAAATTATAGTTCACATCATAAAACTAAATATACCTTTTCTTGCACGATTGACACATATGGTAAAATCAATAAAGCATTACGTTTGTAACACAATACTTCACGAAACATAAGTATTTCTGCCACAAGTGTTTTGCCGCCACTAGTAGGAAGAGCATATATCAAATTCTTTTTATTTTCTATGGCAGGTAATTTTAAACATTCTTCTTGCCAATCTGAAACAAATAATAATAATTCAAACTCGCATGAATTGAACAATTATCATAACATGAATGTTTGACTTTGAAAATAATTTTAGAAATTCTTGAATTGTTACTTACCATACAAATTATCTATTCCTTTGTATTGCTTGATCAGATCTTTGACTTTTGCAGGCATACCATAAAATGGTCCTAAATTATGAAATTCTACTTTTTCAGAAAGTGTCAAATTCAAAGTAGGTTCAACGGCTTTCCTAGGGTATGTTTTAGAAGCATTATTGATCAAAGCTTTCCTGATGACACTACTAAAGCTCAAATTGAAGTTACTCCCAGTTAAACCAGATTCTTCAGGCCACTGCACAGTTGTTTCAGTATTTTCATGATTACTGTTTTGATGGTCTTTCAAGTCATCGCTGAAGATAATATCTAAGATTTTGTCAGGAACACTCTGCTCAGCATTTTCAATGCCCATTGCATAAATGGAATGTTCTATTTGTTCAAAAAGATTATCAACTTCTTGTCTATACTGTGTTGTTATTTCTTCATTTTCAAATAGAACAGATCTCTCACCGATTTCTTTATCAATGCTGGTTTCTTTAACAGACTCTTTGGATTTTAGCCTGTCTCTGAAAGATAGTAGCAGTGGTAATTTTGAGGCTTCATCAGACGTTTCTGAATCACAATTGGTGGTTTTTGACTCTATTGTGCTTTCAATTTCATCAATAACTTGGGTGCTTATGAACTGTGTAGAAACCATTAAATTATTTTCTTCATTTTCTTGAAATCCACAACATTTTTCTTTCTGCAACAGTTGCATACAGATTCCACTTTTTGGTGAGAAAGAGTTATGTAAATAATTCGCAAAAGCATCAAACTCAGGTACATCTCCATTATTATTTCTACATACCGTTTTTGGCACGTTTACACAATCTAGGATATTTTGTAAAATTCCATTGTGTTGTTTGTTTTTGGCGAAGGATGCATCATCAGTTTTCAAACGTTTTTCCTGAGATAGAGGAGTGGATTCAATGTGTCGTTTATTTTTTGATGATAAATCATGGTTTGATGACAAACCAGTGGTATCATCAGTTTCGAACGAAGATAGAGAATCGATCCCACTAGATTTACCTGAAAGCAGATTTTAAATTAAATTATATTTTGTATGTTGTGCATATTTGAATGTGCTCGCACTATTTAATTCACGGACGTCGACAGACTCAATCATTCTTACATGACAAACCTTAGAAATAATAACATTAATAAATTAAACAGTTCATTCTATAGTGTGAGTAAATGGAATTATCTTGATCTGTAAAAATGAAAGATCAAATATTCTAGAAAGGTCACTTAGTGCAACATGTATATGACTGAGAAACTGAATTTTATACAGGCAGATACATAAAGTAGTTTTATTTTAATACACGAGTAACAACTGATTATACATTTTAAGTGGCTACGATATTCTTGTTAGTGTTAGGAGCAACCACACTGTATATCGATAGTTCAGTTATACGTAATGGGGATGATTCATGGAAGCAGCTGTTTATCGGGAGGTATTCATTATTGAGTAGACTAGAGTAGGATAAATAAGTTTGTTGTGGCGATATATTATTTTGGGGAGTATACTATTTGTTCAGAGTAAAGTGTCTTGATGTATTAGTGATACCTAACACTAGAGTGTGATGTATATTTCAAAACAAAAGTTCATTTAGAAATTGTGAATTACGAGTATAACGTTTGTAAAAGGGGCAATGAGACAGAAGATGTTAAAATATGAATCCTGTTTATTAGATATTTTGATAAAAGCACACAGAATTATTGCAATGCTCATATCAATCCACTTTCAGAGAGTAGGGGGTAAACTCCATAGGAACCTTTTTGTAATATAGCAGAAAGTAATGTTTCCATCCACCCATGGAAGAAATTCACAATAAGAATAGATGGTAAATATGTTCTATGGCCATGTATGCATTTAACAAAACTTTTTTGAAAATTTCATCGGTCCTGAGAAGTATACAAGTGAGCCAATCTAGGGAATCAATTTTATTATATAAACTGTTGAGGAAAGCAAAATAGATACTCTGTATTTTTGAAATATTCATTTAGAGTTGTTGATAATACAATAAACTGTTGGTCTAGTTTTAAATTTACCAATTTGTTTATATTCTTCTGTAATTAAACTTATGGGCCCAGAGCTTTCTAACTGATAAGAAAGTTAAAGAGTGATAAAATGGATTTCAGACCACATGTTGACAAATTTTAGAGTTCTTCACTTTTAACATTTACGGCAAGTCATATAATAGATGTTGAGAAAATAGTTTACAAATACAGGCAACTGTTGACACATATTTATAATAAAAAAAACACAAATTCAAAAATGTAAATAAAAAACATTCACAGAAAAAAAATAAATAGCTGAGCTAATAAACTCATATCATAGAAACAATGTTCCAGTTCTGAATTTTTCAATTCCAATTATTTGACAGAGCGATGTGGTACATTTTTACGCTGTAAAGATCAAAATTCGGCGAGTTTCTATAGCAGTCAATATATCTATATCTCAGATGATCTTATATTGTAGTTATGAGTTTCTGAGTTATCCTTAACAATTTAAATTATACTAATGCTAATATGAATATACGAATTGAGCAGTGGTATATTACTAAGTTGAATGAATTGCTCAACACAATGGTCCCTATATAGCTAAGATTTGCCAAGATCTGAACGACCTTTTATTAACGTCTGAATTAGATAAGTTTCCGCAAAGTGAAATACAATACGAAAGGGTAGAATGAAATAAGGATAAATATGATATTCTTAGAATATCAGCATTTGTCACATGTTTCAGTCTTAGCAGTACGAACAAAACACTTGAGAGTTAATGAAATAATTATAAGTAGGCTATTTATCAATGAGGGTAAACCCTAGAAGTGTAATGTTTTTTCCTCTTGAAACAATGAAACAATTAAATTCTGAGTGTTGTCTTCATATATTTTGAGATTATTAATTGTAGAATACTTCTTTGCTGAATTCCCTGTATTCCATTATGCAACAACTTTACAGATGAATGAATATTTATACTTTGTTTATTTCTCTGTTGTCAAGCTCGGTATATTTGTCCAACAAATTATACATATATACA
>WOGJ01235324.1:0-10710 GCA_015342185.1 Leptinotarsa juncta
TTGAAAATTGATAATTGACATTATGACATTTGAAGTTTAAAAATTAACGGTAAAAAACAAGAAACCACAGGATTACCAAAAGGCACAACAACAGCATAGTTGACAATAGCAAATTTTAAAATGTGCCTTTTGGTAATCCAAAAGGCGCCCTGGGGCGTCGTGGAACCTTTATTGGGGCGCCGGGTGGGCCACGGGTGAGTATCAAGGTACAACGTTTTACAAAATAGATAACTGAGAGTGAAGGTAATACGTCGGTACCTTTTTATAAAAATCCTCTAATAATATCGGTAATTGCAAAATGTAATCCGTTCAGACAGCCACCTACCTACTTTTATTAATTAAATATCTAATGTAGTCTTTATTTTCGGGGCGCCGCGATAAACTTCAAAAAACATAAGGAAGACGTGAATTCGAAACACTTTGAGAAACACTGAGTTTAGGGCATTTGAATAAAGTCTTTTTTTCAATTCTGAAACTTTCCGTCACTAATATTCAATATATCTGGACTATTTCATCACCACCTTCAAACATATCTGGACTATCTACAGGTACATCAAAAATTCGTACGCACTTATGAATTCTTGACATTTGACAAGAAATTTGATGTTTCTGATTTAATAGCATTACAATAATGGTCCTATATATTTTATTTTTCCAATTTAGAAAAATTATAATTAACCCCAAAAACCTCTACATACAATTTTACAGACAGTTAATCACAAAATTCATCCTCGATCTCAAATTATTGAATTTTTACAAACAATTCATAATTTCCGGACCCAAAAACAACACTTTTATTTGGTATTTTGACTCGTCTGCCATATTGATTTTTTAAGAAAACATTAATAATCTCTGAGCCCAAAAATACCCACACATTAATTTCAAATTTGATATCGATTCACAAAACTCGTCCATCGTCTTGTCTTTTTAATTAAAAATTTAATTCCTTGTCACCCAAATGATGAATACCTGTCCAATTTAAGTCGACTACTGGATGTGATTCAAATTGACCCAAACAATTTGAAGTTAAATAAAATATTGTAATAATAAAATCATTGCAACTAAAAAAATTTATTTATAAATACTTCTAAATTTCTTAACATATTTTCCACACGCCCCTGGATTTAGTCCAGAGGCGTGTCATAGTCCCCTTGTCATAATTTTACTGTGACAGAGACGGATTACTGATTGTCTATAAATCTGTTGTGTTTGCATAGGGAGGGCATCTCTATATATTTTTCATTGCTCTGAGATATAAACTATCTATAATTTTTATGGACAAATCACAAACCACTTACTCTAAGTTTGTGGGACAGAACTACAAACCACTTTAGAGTAGAGTAAGTGGTTTGTGGACAGAACTAATGATTATCATGAGCTTTGTGCAAGCAAGCAGATTTTATAATTTTTAGGTTACAAAATGTAAAGAAGGAAGAAGTCAATATTTTTTAAAGAGTAATTGAAGTGGAGAAGTAGTTAGAAAAATTGTTGTAATACAAAAAGTTACAAACAACTCGTGACGATGCTAACTTCGAGTATCAAACAATATTACATAACAGGTTCAAAATATTGATGTTATAATAAGTTATTTGTAAACAATTCAACACAGATGACTTGAAGTAATATTATTTCAGGAAGAAATGTTGTCCTTCACAACAAAAAACGTGTATCGCGGACTAAGAATTGTACATAGAAAAGCTACTAGTAGGAATAATAGCAACTCAGATAACTCCGAAAACAAGGGAGGTGAGCCTAGTAAACCAAGGAAGTATCCACAAGAACCTACAACTTGCTGTATGTCTGGTTGTGCAAATTGTGTCTGGCTGGAATATGCAGAAGAGCTCGCTGAATATTTCAAAGATGGTGGGCAGAAAGCTTTAGAAGAAATCAATGAGAAAGTAACTGATTCCAATATGAAAGCTTTTTTATTACATGAACTTAGGATGAGAAATAGAAAATGAATCTCTGAATCCCTCCATGTTTTTCATTTACATATTTAATAAAGTAATTACAATGTCTATTGAAGTAAAGTCGTTACAGCTCTGTTATTAAATCCGTCTTTAGTTAGAAATGGAGGTATTAATTTTACTAGAAAAAACACACACAAAGGTTTTTTCTATAAAATGATCATACTTAAGTTGAAATCACAAATGAGAAGCTGAATTATGGTGTTGTCAGACTTTCTAAAAACAAATAGATTTTCCAGAAGTTTATTGCAAATGAAATATCTCTTAATCTAATTTATAGATAATGAAAACTGGTTTTTAACATTAGAATTGTATAATTATTATTCGTTTGAAAGACATTTTTCTGGAGGAATCAAGGTTTCTTATTTCTTTTCTGATTTTAAAACTTACACAATCAGAAAAATTAAGCTTTTTGAGGAACTCTATTTAAGTGAATTACATTTTTTCAATAATTATTTGATTTTTAGGCAAAATCAATACAAGTTTCTGACCATTGGACCCTTCAGTGGTTTATATCACACAGTAACTTTTCTGTTTGCCATTTATTACACAGCAAAATATTTCTTGTTGATTTAGTTTTATTTATTTTTTATATTGCGGAACATTAAAAATCATGTCTCAGAAACCAAGTTGACATCATCAGATGAACAAACCTGTTGATTATATTTAATGAACTCATAATAATTGTAATTTATTAAATAAGGGAAATAAAACAATAGTATTGCTACTTTTATCCTTAAATGTTATTTGTTGATATTTTCAAAATATTGAAACAATTATGTAAAATAATTCACGCGAACATCATCGGAACAAGTAGATTGTTAAACCTAATTACATTGTTTGAACTGGCTATTGCTAGAGAACATATCCATTGCTAAAAAATGTATGAAATTTGTGGAAAAATGCATCAACTTTGTTATCAAATTACCAATCTTTACTACTGTTTTGTTTCAGAGTTTCATTATGATAATTATTAATGAAATGCTTTTCATTAGATCAAGCTTAATTTTTTAAATTATTTATAATTAAAATGAGAGCTATTTTGAAACAAAATTGACTCCAAAAATTTCAAAAAACTACTCGATTTAAGATTTCTTTCCAACATTACCCCCTCGATCCAGCTTTAAACATAAGCAAAGTAAATATCAACAAATCAATAGGTATATGACATACATGCTGTTAGTTTATATTTTCTAAAACTGAAAAATGTATCAAGAGATTGAAAAAATTGATTTGGTACTGAAAGTGTCATTGATTTTTATAGTTTTGTATGGCAAAAATTTCTTCACGTTCAATGGAGTATTTTGAAATGATATAAAGTGTGCTTTATACAATAATTGATTTTTTTGTTGAAATTCAATACCACAGTGTTACTTGATATACGATGATATACTTATTATGTGAATAAATCATGCCTTTCAATACGACTGGGAGCAATTGAACCAGCAAAGTCCGTGAGATCCAAATCTTCCATCAAGTCCTCCGTGATAGAGTTTTCCTGCCTAGTTATTTTGGGCTCACACTTTAAGATTAAAATACCTATAAGGAGTGCAATAAGGGAGAATGCCGTGAGAAGAGCTAAGACAGTGATGGTTCTACTGAAAGGGCAGATATGTACAATTTTACTGGAACAGTTGCTTTCATAAGCCTCGGACTTCGTACATTCCCTGACTTTTTCAGGACAGCAGCTCTCAATAAGTAAATTTCCCCTTTGTATTTCTGGATCTGCCTGGGATGTGAACCCACAACATTGAAGAGTTCTTTGCATCTTGTCCACTTCAGATTTAAAGATGGTATGCTCAGCATAGTGAATTTTCATCTGTTCCTCTAAGGACTGTTGAATATGTGTTGACATATCTGCGCAGGCGATAAGACTGCAAATTATTATGAAAGTAGATGCGTAGTGTAGCCACCTCAACCACCTCGTTTGAGTTCCGCTTGTAAACAGCGCAACAATTCCTAATAGGGAGTTGCCTACTGTGAAGGAACCTAAGAATAAACACCACTCCTCTGAGTTTCTCAAGTCTTGTTGGAATGCCTCGAAAATATCTTCTATCCATTTGATGGTTCCTGTTACTATAAGGCTGATTCCGAATAGGATAGATATTCCATTTGCTGCAAGTAAAGTATGTATTTTGATCAACTTCATGGAAAATCTTCATTTTATTTCGAGATACTTTGAAGGCAACATAATCTTATGACAGTTCTACATGACATTTTGTGCTTATATGTCGGAGTTGACATGGATTTGTGTTACTAAAATTATATATTCAGTTTGTGATGAAGTAATCAAGTGACTAATAATTTTATTGAGTTTCAGATAATGTGTCATTGCTAAATCATTGTGAGGTTTTTTTTATATAGATCTGTTAAAACCCATCATTGAAGTTAGTGTTTTAAGTATACATGAGATCAATTTATTTTGAATATCTGTACAATTACTGAAAAATTATTTTGGTCATATCAATTTCATACATACTGCTACTTTCCATTAGCAATTGGAGTAATATTTTCAGGCATTTACCAGATAACTGTGATAGCATATTTTGAAGGGAATGTAGTAGAAAACGTTGAACCTTTCTGAAAAAAACTAGGGCTATCATGGAAATAAGTAGAATACAGTAGAGTCATTCAGTCACATCTATTTTTTTTTAAATTTTTTTATATATAAAGTCTCTCATTAAACGCTTCCTATCTTTAAATTTAATTTAAACAAAGTATGTGTGAGCCATCATTGAAATATTTTATTCTTCTGAAAAAATCTATTGATGCTATCGTTCAAATGTCGGCCACAGCTTCTTTGGGTAGAGCGCATCCGAAAATTTGACCGATGGCATGGGTTACGTTGGCTTTGAGAACCGCTGAGGTTTGTGGCTTATACGCATATACCTGTGACTTGAGAAATCCCCACAAAAAAAAACTAACGGGGTTAAATTGCACGATTTCAGTGGCCAGTTCATATCACTTCCACTTGAGATGACCATGACCTCAAATCTCTCTTGCAAAATATCCAATGTGGCAGTCCTGTTGAAACCACACGTTGTTGATGTCCAGATCATCCAATTCAGGCCAAAAGAAGTTGGTATTAATCGACCTATAGTGCTCGCCGTTGACAGTGATTGCCTGGCCAACGTCGTTTTCAAAGAAATATCAACAGATGTATTCAAAAAATACTTTATTGTGAGATTTTCACTAAACAGTTTTAAAGAAACGCAACACGTATTTCGCCATACAATGGCTTCTTCGGGAGCGTAAAGACACGCCCAAAGAACAACAATAACAGTAACCATAACTATGTAAACCAAAATTCGATAAAGCCTTTCACCATATCCATCTGCCTGATATTTGTATGACAGAAATCTATTGAAGTACCTTACAAAGAAAAATTGTGATATACTTTTTTTTTCACTTTGCACACCAAAGTCTAACGGCCATTTTCAGCTTTAGGAATCGAACTTGTTTTTTTCTTTTAAGATCATATATTATTGGGGTTACCAATCAAGAAAAAAGTCTTGGGGAGTTAATTTTGTCGATTTTGGAGGAAATTCAATCGCTTCACTTCTAATTCATCTATTAGTTTTGAATACAACTGATACACAAAGCCACAAAATCGTGTCAAGCACGACAGGACCGTTTTCAATAATTTTTGATTTGTTGGATTTATCTCTGCCAGGAATAGCAGAATAACTATCGAGACATCCATTGCAGTGTTATTTACAATGACACGAGCGAGAAGATTAAATTTTTCAGAACAAGAACAAAGCCTAATGCAATTAGATTGCAGGGTATTGCGAATCAGTCCTCTGCAGATGAAGAAAAAATCGCATGAGAGGAGCGCCGTATTCAGTGTTGACAGGCCTAATGTTTTTGCACAAGATCTCCTGGTTGGCCTTTCGAGCTACTGTACTTCTGTTTGGGAGTTGAAAATCCACAGATAACCCAATTTTCTCTATAACAATTATTAAATCTAGCTCACATGAAAATGGCTTGGCAACACTGGCCGTGTTAGTATGGCCCGACTTCGTGCTTCACAAAGTTAACATAACTCAGCTAATAACACCAACACTTAATAATACTATTCTGAGAAAAGTTTAATCAAAATGCGACCTTCCTTCAATGATTTATTGTAAATAAATAAAATCAGTGAAAATATTGCCTCGCTTCTGGAATATTATGTTTAATTCGCAGATGACTTAAAATATAATAGCACAAATTCAATTAGAGTAGTACGTGATATTACTAAATACAAAAAATCATGTCATAATAATAATAAAGACAAAAAATTTCAATAGAACATTTAGGGACCCAAAATCCACATGAGTTATATTTACAAATTACAATAAATAGATACAAACTTATAAATGAATATAGTCTCCAGTTTTGCGTTTTATATACATTGTATAGTATGAAAATCGAGTCAAAAATGATCTGTCATATACAGGGGGATGCATTCGCGCCATTAATGAGTGAAAATAATTCAATAAAATAACAACTATTATAAAAAATCTACAACAATAACAAACTATAAATAATGCGTATAATTACTGCTAATAAAATTCGATACAAAAAGTGCTACAAAACATTTTAACAACAATCACTTCTGTGGAATATTTTCAATCAAATTATTTTTCTAGACATCTGGAGGGGATACGTTTTTGAAAAGGGGAGGCCTGACTTTCATGTCCCAATGTAAGTTCTCAAAAAAAAGCTGTCATTTTATACCAAATATATAAGAGTAATTGTTTGGCCAACAGTTTAATTATATTGAAAGACTGATGCAGCACCCTGTATAAAATGTACAGAAGATTTCTCCTGCGACAAGAAAAAATTCCATCGAGTATCCCAAAAATATAACATCAAGATTCAAAATTTGTACTATAATTGTGTTTTTGTCGTGGAAAAATCTCTCTGTCCATCACCAGATGGAAAATTAAATGTAATCAACTTGTTTCATAATTAATATTCAATAATAATAAAGAGTTGTAGAAGACGAATCAAAATCGAGTCTGATTTAAAAACTGTTAGTGGCATAGTGTAAACATGTCTAGTTTTTTAAAAGTTCACCCCAAAAAAATATTAAAATGTGTCTTCTTCGATTGGGAATCACCTTCTACAAACATCAGTCAAATAAAGTTGAGACTTTTTTGGAAGCTAGGATAAAAAATAGCTCGTGAGTACAAGGTAAAAATAGAATACACAACTATCTGGTTATTAGTAGAAGATTAGTGAAAGAAATACATCAACAGATGAATCTGTAGTGAAAACAGATTTTCTTTAATATTCAACATGCAATATATCAGGTACGAATAAGCTACCGTTTTTAAAGAATAATAATCTTTTGAAGGAATAAGACATTGAACGGGATATATTTTTTTAGGATAAAAAGCTTTTTGGTTTTCAACTTCTTCATGCTTAAACAAAAAATGTGGATAATTCCGAAGAATGTAAAAAAGCAGTCTAGTTCAAAATAAACTTTCTAACAAAGGTGTGTAGATCATGCATAGAAGTTATAATTAGACAAAAACGGGAAAAACTCTCTCAAACAATTACTTTCACATGAACATTGGATTATACAAAATAGAAATCACTTTTCATAAAATAACTTTCATATGAACATGAATTATACAAAAATCACTTCGGAAATTTCCAACATTTTTTGTATAAAAATTGGAGAAGTAGAAAGAAAGGCGAATGGCTTTTTTTCCCAAAAAGAGATATTAGATTCAGCTATGCGCAATGAATTATTAACACTATCCATTATAATAATTGAGCAATTTTCATGAATAAAATATTTATACTACCGATGACGCTATGGTGTTACCGAAACACTTCTAGAATAATCATTTCATTTGTGAAAATTGCTCAATTATATTCATGGAAAGAATTTTTCAGTTTTATTTTTGAAAATTCAGGTACCTGCTACATTGCAGTGGAAACACTAGAGCTTGTTCATGAACTGGTTGAAAACCTTATAACTAAAAGTTTTGTAATTATCTAATTTATGAAACTTTCTATTACTGATATTTCCTATTCGTCAACCAGTTCAAAAACCGCAAATAACTGTTCATTTCAACAAATTTCTCCTTGCACTATATACTAAAGCTTCCAAAGATTTCTCAATTGTTCACCTCCCATTATACAATTAATTAGTTTTACATAATTTTCTAAACAACTCAATAAATATAAAACTTTTTCACAGTTCAAAGTCCTTTTGTGTAGATGGCTTTGTAAAAAATCAAAAATTTTTCGAACCACTTTTTCGAGTCAACTAACAACTTTGCGGGTGGAAGAGCTTCGAGAAGGCGCACAAGATCATGCACACGCCATTTCTTGCTTAGCTGCCTTCAATGCTGAAAAAACCATTGATAGCGTTGTTATAAAAATACGAGCTGAATAATTTTATGTCACAGGAGTGTTTGATTATGTTTGTATTAACATGACTGACTGAAAAGGATAATTTCATAATATACTCTTCAAGAATAAATACTGAAACATGTGCAAATTTTTTTGCTGATGATCTGAAAATGTACAAAGTTCTTCATAACTCATGAGATACTGAATTATTATAGTACGATTCATTTATCAATCAATCAATCAATACTTTATTGTCATAAAGAACAAGGAATTCTTGTGGACAAAGTACTTATATAAATAAAACACTAAATGCTAAAAGGTACAATTTGTCAGTCAACATATAGTATAAAAATCCTTAACAATAAGAGAAAAAATTAGTAAATGAAATAAGAAATAATTTGATTAAAAGTTATCCGCATAAAATTCTTCCAAAGTATAATATGGGCGATTACACAGTAAGAAATAAATAGCCTTTTTAAAATCATCTAATGTGTTAATTTCTCTTATGAAATCAAGTAAGTGATTGAACATCTTGCAACCATTATAAATAGTAGAGTCCTTCACTAAAGTAGACTTCGGCTTGGGTAAGTTAATACTGCTTTGCTTGCGTGTAGGATAGTGTTCATGGTTTAATTTTTTTCGAATTCTGTCTGATAAAATTTTCTTTTGTGTCTATTTATAACATTATGTTTGTAGGAACACATTTATGTAAGTTTTGTATATTCCATTATAAATTAATTTCTTGATATATGGATGATGCAGAATGTTACGTTTGGTGAAGATAAGAATTGTATACTTTGGGAAAGAGATATCAAACTTCAATGCCCCAAAGTTCAGGGCTCCAAAAATATTCAATTCGATTCTGGATAACAAAAAAATGCAGTTCAATATTCATTTTCAAACGTAAACTAAAAGATTTTCTAGTGCAACATTGCTTTTACTCCTTAGAACAGTTTTTTTGAACATCATATCTGAGGAAAGTACTTATTTGCTTTTAATTATCTGTTATTTATAATTGTTTTCATGTTTTTATGAGGTATTTGCCATTCGTTTGTTGATATTGGGTCTATTCTATTCTAATGGAAAAAAATTTGATTTTCTCACCTATGTTGGTGCGAGCCCCTGAATCCGAGATGCCCCATAATCTAACTTGACTGCCATAAGAAATGGCAACCATTTTAGAGGTTTCCGTCGAACCCATTTTTGCATTGATAGCAATACGTTCGATGCAACTCTCTATGTAAGGACTGGTGAAGACTTGCTGCCAACCGCTGGAATCTTTCAATCTACAAAACGACATTCATAACACGTATATTTTTAAAGTGAGAAGAATAAAAACTATCTACCTGTAACAAACAACGAAATGCGCATATGCCGCAACAATCCAGTTGTGGTGTGCTTTGATAATTTGAACTCTGAGAGGATCTGCCCATGTAGAATCTGAAACGAGATGGATTTGACTTGTCTGAATGCATAGATAACACAAAACTCACTTGTCATCCCAAAAACCAGCCCTATATCGTTTCTTATCAGTTTGTTGAGATCAGCGGACGAAGTCCTTGCGTGTCTCAGATCTAAGGAGGCTGCTCTTGAATGGCCTCGGCTTGCTAATCCACGCAAGTCTTGGGAGCTTCTGCTGTAGTTGTTGGGAATTCCTAGTCTTAGTTCCAGCGAAGAATTTCTTGAATGTCCTTGAGTATTACAAAATTTATGAAGAAAAATACAAAAGGTGGTCTGACAGATAGAACATTTGAACAATAATCAAAATGAGGTTGTATTAGACTTTAAAAAAGAGTCAACCTAGCATTCATAGACACCTTTTTACATATATGAAAGAAAAAAGTTTTTTAGATATTTTTTACAAATAAAATCAAAATGACTAGTTTTAAATTTTTATCAAATATGAAACCCAAATATTTCATTTTAGTCACAATTTCAATGTTAACAGTATTAATTTTTATAACAGCATTTGCTCAATTTGATCATACTTATAAGATGATGTTAAAATCATACTTTTTTATTTACTGACATTTAGTTTAAGATTATTATTGAATAAATATGTTTCTATGTTATGAATATACTAATTTTTTTTTAACAGATTATATTTGTTTACAAATCGAAAAACTCCCAATTCAGTTCACAAAGCATTAAAATTGAATTAATTATTCTCTTCAAAAAAAATATTATATATTGTGAAACAGTTTTCTTGAATTTAGTGACAAAATTAATAGTCTTCATGTATTTTGATACATTAACATAAATTGTTATTTCAATGCCATAATTATGAATCAGTTAACAATTACAGAGCTGTTTGCACCCAATCAGAAATACCCAAACTTTTTGACTTTTTAGTAAACAGGCATATGACTTGGCAATGCAAAAGTCTAAT
>WOGJ01235548.1:0-14445 GCA_015342185.1 Leptinotarsa juncta
GCTAAACTATCTGACTGGTATGAGGAAACAAGTATAGCTGAGGCACCAGTCAATCTAATAATAACACTGATGATCTTCAAACAAGACTCAACCTCTGACGAAAGCAAGAAACTCTTTGGAAGGTTTGAAATAGATGAACATTTCAATCTAGCAGACCACTATTATAATTTTCATGCAGTCATTGTTCTCTGTGGTTCTGGCGTTGAATTTGGTCATTAGTACCTACGCTTTGGTCAAAGACGAAATGGACTGATTTAAGTTTGACGATAGTCGTGTCACGAAGTGTTCTGACAATGCATTGAATCTATTGGAGCCTCTGGAGACACCCTACATTTTGTTTTAGAAGAGAGAGGACATTAGTAGATCAAGATCTTCAGATGATGTGGTGCTGCAGGTTTTTCCGTGTTTTCCTGCAACTGAAAAACAAATGTGCCACTGGAATCGATGAAGTCGCCCCGGAGCGCCAATTAATTTTCATTGTTGTTTTTATTCTTATCGTTGTTTTACAACAAACTGTTTATTAAATGAATAATTTCGAAATTGAATATCTGTTTGATTATTCAATTGAATGTTCTGGCCCAAAACTCACTTCTACGGTACAACTAGTTGATCCTCCTAATGACTTAATATTGGGTCACTATCGAATCAGTCATCTCAGAATAGATTATTTCAGCAGCATAACGAAGGGTGTTCTAGAATTGATTCAAGATTATGAAGTTATTAGGATAGGGGTGACTATGGCAAATATCCTCCATTTTGCTGAATATTCGCACTTTTTGAGGAAATTTTCCATGACCATTATATAAAAATGTGCTTGAATTTCATGGGTTTCAACTTCAAATAACCCCATAAATCTAAAGATATCTTGTGCAGTATTTGAATTGCTACATAGGCTTTATGACATGTGGAACCATATTATTGAAACCACATATTGACTACATCAGAATCGTAAAATACTATCACAAAGAACTGTGCAATGATTCGCTGTTTGCATATTCTCATTCTCAATGATACCTTCATTCCAAAATCCACATCAAACGTAGTCATGACGTGTGTCATGCGACACACGACACACATGAGGCACATTTAAATGTGCCTAATGGCTTAGGATAACTTTGCTCGAAAAATCAATATCCTCCTGTTGATGTTTCATGATCTGTTCAACGAACTTCCTTCGTTCTAATGTGTGAGAATGAATATAAAGTTTACATTAGAAGCACACAACTGACATGATCAAAATTGTTAGAAAACTTTTGAAATCCGACAGTGACAATCCAGTGGAATGGAACAACACGAGAATGAGAAGAACATCTGGTGCTATTTGGGATGTTTGAAGAGTCAATGAACAACATTGACATGTTTTCAAAGTTCTTTGACGTCTGCTGACGAAGTTGGAAAATAAATCGAACCAAAGTAAAGCTATAAGTTACTGTTGAGTTTTCCACCTCTCACAATGGAGTCAAACTTTGGCTTTCGGAATGTTTGGATAAAGATAAGTATCTATGCAATATTTTCACTTTTGATAGACAAAATCAAGAAATACGACAGGTTATAGTTTATATGGAGGCAATCCGGACAGCTTAATCCGTTAAAATCTGTTTTTTCGTTGACCAGCTGTAGCCCCGCTACGAATGACAACTTTCAGAAGCTAAGAACGAGGTCTCACCTTTTAACATGTGATTCCTAACACAGGAAATGGAAGACTAATGTACTGAGCACGATAAACGTGATAGTTAATACTATATAAAACCTTCCACATAAAAATAATGATCAGTCCTCGTAATTATACCACGCCGCCCATGCCTTAGAAAGAAGCTGCCGACGTTCGGTAACTAATTACTTTTTATGCCATTAGAATTGACTTCTTATGTACTATACTGATGAATAGCGCATTTTCCTCTATGAAAAATGCACTGAATTTATGCAGTAAGTTATGGGGATGAAAAAGAAGTTTGGTTTTTCTAAAACATTGTAATTTCAATTTTTTCATTTTCTAAAAAGACCTAAAAAAAATTTACATGTCGAAATACAAAAACTCACTGATTCGGTTCTGTTGAACTTTCATACCCTGCAAGGGGTAGTTATACGACCGCGGGGTCCCGGAGTTTTAGTCCGTGTCACTTCCTCGCAAACCGTGGGCGTTTTGAGATACCCTGCTGTTTGATTTATCCATTGTTTATCAAATATTCCAACCCTGGGAAGCGTTTTAATTCAATTTAGGTGATACATTACAATAGCTACTGTTATGCGATTGAAGTTTTATCAAAACTTTATGATGATAAGATATTTTTGAGTTATAATAGAAAACAAAAAAAATTAAATGAATTCAAGATGTACAAATCAGATTTCATTTGTATCAAGGAAAGGTCAGATTAATATGTATTTTGGATTTTGGCACGCTTTTTGTTTATTTTATTAATGTACACACAGGGAGATCTGCAGTATGATTAACATTTTAGGTAAAAACGTTGTGTCATTTTGGGGTTATCTGCGAAGTATTATTTTAGATCATTATAGACATGAGAAACTGATGATTAGGTAACTTCGCTAATGGGAGTGCAAGAAACCACAATGATTTATAAAAAAGATGACAGAACTTCATTTTGGTTCCAAGATTCGTAGAATGCTTGGTGTGATCAGTTAAACCCCTACCCCATGTGGAGCAATTCCTCAAAAACATACAACTGATACTCCAACTTCCTATAAAAAATATTCCAATCTTTCAAAGAACAGAATAAAAAGAAACCCAAAACCTTTCTGTTTGTTTTGGTTGCTTTTCGGGTTTTGCCGTGGTCTTTTTTGGTTATAATCTTCAAACGTTTCAACTGCAACTGCGGCAGTTATTTTTAGAATTTTCCCGATTCGGTGATACCTTCTATGTATGGCAGTTAGACGCTACATAGGGGTTGCTCTAGTGTTACTCTTCTTCTCCAAGGGAGAGGAAGAGGGGTTGCTCTCCACTGATGTTTCTCTTCTTCTTCATTGGGTTTGCTCTCCACTGATGTTCTCCTTCTCCCCCATTGGGGTTGCTCTCCACTGATGTTCCTCTTCTCCTTCCTTGGGGTTGTTCCCCACTGATATTCCTCTTCTCCTCCCTTGTAGAAGAAGAGAAACACCAGTGGAGAGCCGTTCTCTTGTACCACAGTTATGAGGTGTTTAATTCGTCGTCGACCTACCTTCGTCACATATTCTCAAAGCTCTGTTGACTAGTGTGATGACGGTTCGTTTCTGTTTTGGGTGATGGTTGGATCCATTATGTAGGTATCAATCTGTATGTGTTTTCTTCCTGTACACCCCATGGCCTAGTTGATTATCTTTCTTGAATGGGATTTGGAAGTTTTCTTCTAATTCCATGGTGAACTAGATTTTTGGATGAAAGCTATTCAGATAATTTGAGAAGTTTTGAAGTTTTTCTTGTGTGTCATCTACATATCTAAAACCAGTACTTCGGTCATTTTTCTGAAGTTTGAATGGCTGTTTCATAAAATTCTTTCATGTAGAAATCAGCCACTACTAGGCTAAGTGGACTGCCCATGGCGATTTCATCAACTTGTTGAAAAAAAGTTTTATTCCACTGAAAATAAGTTGTCAAAAGTTAATGTCAAAAAATCTCCTCTATATAGCTGAGGGATTCCTCGAGTAATATATTTGTGAATAGAGATACAATATCGAAGCTAACTAGAATGCCGTTTGGCTATAAGGTTTTGCCTTTCGAATGTTCGATGAAGTCAGTGGAATTTTGGACTACGTCTTGGTCTTCCCAACATGTTTTTGCACACATTCGACAAACACTTGTCGAGGTTGTAGGTTGGTGATCCTATAGCACTTGATATCGGTCTCAGTGGTACATCCTCTTTGTGAATTTTCAGTAATCCATAGAGCCTCGATGGTTATGCTTCTGATCTGCGAAGTTTCTTCTTCGTCTCTGGTGCTAATGAAGATTCTTTCATCAGTCGATTGGACTTTCTCTAAAGATTTTCTCTGTTGGGCCATTTTGTAATCTTCTGTACGTTTCTTGACTGACAAGGTTATTGGTTTGCTTTTGTAGTCGGAAGTGATCACCTTTTTTGAAAACCGAAATGACTTTACTGATTTTGAATTCGTCTGGGAAATATCCTTCGCTAATACAAGAATTGTAAATAAACGTAAGAGGTTCCATCAAATATGTGCATGTTTCCTTTATGATCTTACTATTAAGGTTGTACACATCAAGGCAATTGGAGTTTTTTAGCTCATTTATAGCATTGAAAACTTCAGATGTTCAGAAGAAAAGGATCCAGATAAGGTAGGTTTAAGACCATTATCAAGTGATCTCACAGAGTTTTCGTTAACTATGTGTGGTAGTTGACTTACTATGGTTTTGGCAATGGTAGTAAAAAATGAATTGCGGTGTGATCACGTCAGTTGTTACTTGAGATGCTGCTTTTCCTTTTTCAAAATTGATCAGCCTCCAGCTATCTCTCATTTTATTGTCGGATTCCTTAATAAATTTGAATATAGAATAAAGAAAATACTTTTGTCTAGTTTCTACTATGTTTATTTAACGTTACAACCGGTTTCGGCTTATAAGGCCATTTTCAATAAACATAGTAGAAATAAATAAACATAGTAGAAACTAGACAAAAGTATTTTCTTTATTCTATATTCAACATGAATTTCTACAAAATTAACAAGTCATCAATCGAACAACTTAAAAATCTGTTTTTCTGTTAACCAGCTGTCGCCCCGCTACGAATGACAACTCCCAAAAGTCGAAACTTGTACGAGCTAAGGAATAACAAGGTGTTACCTTTTAACGTGTGATTCTTAACACGGGTTAGACGAATGGTAAGTGAGAATCGATCGTCTGGCCTCGCGGCTTGACTGAGTGAGTGGAGCAAACCACCCACGCCAACCCGACCGGCTACCGGAAGTATAAATATTGAAACTATTTTTTATTGTAATCAGATTCTGTAGTTAAATAATAAAAGAAAAGCTATATGTTTAATGTCGAATAGTTAGGTACACGAAACGACAAAACTGGTGAACTTACTGTTCTTTCAGGGAACTGCATTGCGAACCTTTTTACGGTTAGAAAATTACTTATTCTTCTAAAATGATTGAACAGCAAGATGAACATGAAGGAGAAATTTATTTAAATCAATCAGAAGTAATTGAAAATAGTGATCACAAGAAAATGGTCAATATGGCTAAGAACTATTCAATGACTATCACTCTACTGAGTTCTTCAGAAATGATGGAATTGATAACTTTGCGTATGTCGGTGATAATAGACCAAGTTTATTGGCCTCTGAAATTGCTGAATGAGTGTCAAATACAATAAGCTGAGCGATTAAAAAAATAATTTGTGGTTTAGGCAATATTGGATTGAAAAGGAAATATTTTCAGGAGAGAGTATTATTTTAGGGAAAAAGCTTTTGGCTTCTAAAGACAGGAAAAAACTCATTATAAAATTATGAAGATCATATGCAGAACTTTAAGAACAAACAGGAAGATAGAACCTTTTCGAAACAATTCCTTTCACATGGTTTTTTAAATACACGAAAGGAAAAGTCCTTTCCAAATGCATTGAATCATTCGAAAGTCACTTTTTTATATTCAGTTTTTACTACAAACATTCGTTACGTACGATCTACGTATTTTTATTAAAAGGGTTCGTTGAAGTTATTTTTTTTCCTTCTTTTCTTTGGAAGTTTCTCAAATTTTTTGTTTAATGATGACAAGTTTCTTATGCAAAAGCTTTTTTCTTAACAATATTATTGTGTATGGTAGATATCAAAATCGTTAATTCTAAAAGTTACTTTGAAAGGGGTATGTCTTTCAAATTGAAAGAAATATGTTTCTGTTGGGGAGATTAGTTTTTGAGAAAAAAAGCTCTTTGGCCTTCTATTCCTGCATCTCCTAAAAAATATACTCCTTTTCAATCTAAACAAGATCTCTGTAGCTGGGATTGAATCAAATAAGTGTTTGAATGTCTTTACGTAACATACGCAGCTTTGTTTCTTCGTAATGTTATGAATGAAATTATTGCTTCGTATTGAAATGTTATCCAAAAAGGAGCTGAAGCTATTAAGACAGGCGCCTCATTGTGAAACTCCGTTCAACTCATCACACGAATTGCGGTCAAAAAGTCATGACTTTTTCAACCTTTCATAAAGGAGATATATCGAAAAGATATGTGTTTCTAACATTTAATTGTTGAAAAATTACAAAAGGATACCGTCACTGAATATTATATAACTATGTAATATTCAGATGTAATATTCCAGATACTTAATGAAGAACGTTTCAAAATTTATGAAATAGTATGTATTATTATCTCTAGACTCACGTTTTTGATTCTTATTATGAAAACAACGTTTTCTTATTTTCCTAGAGGTATTTGAGTTTACAGATTTGATTCTAATACGCCTCGCTTAAAAAATGTTCATAAACGCATGTATATTAGGATGTACTGAAAAGTAATATATTGTGAATTTGGAGAGAAAAGACTTTCATGTATTCGTAGTTCTCAATGAAGTCCATATACGCGACTAAAAAGATTTATCTTCATGTATGTTTGTCATTGCATATTTAGTCATACAATCATCCTCAGGCATGTCAAGCATAAAATCTCCTACGTAACAAACTCGAAAGATGGCAAAATATCCCAAATTGTGAGTGGAGCCATTGTCTAAATTCTGTTTTTTTCTCTGTACTCAACAGAAATTCGTAAGTTCTCGAATCATATTTCATATAATATAAAACCAAATCATTTGGTCCAAATGAAATCTACATTCAACAATTTGATCATCTAGAAAGACTCTTTTGACATTAGAATGTATATAGTGTCTTTTCGAAGTCTATCACTATTATTTCCTTGTCATTTTATGCCCAAGAAGGTATAATTCGCCATGCCTGCACCAAATGAAATGTACACCCAATTTAAGCATCTAGAAAAACTTGTTTGACGGTAAAATGTAGTGTCTTTTCGAAGTCTATTACTATTTCTATTACTTCAGGAAAATATGCACTTTGCATAAGAATTGTATCAAATCATTTAAAAGAACAATTTGTTCAGGCCAGTCTCAACTCCTTACACTGTAGGTTAATGGACTGACACATATCAGAAAACAATTATTCCCCTGGCTGATACCACGAAGGGTGTTGGATTGTATCTGACAGGTGACAGTGCAGGATTCTTCACTGAAGTTATTCCTGCATATGCCGTTGGCGATACAATTGCCGCAATAGATTTTCAACTATTGGAACCCACTTGCAGACCGGTTTCGGGCTGTTTGGTCACTCGTCAGTGCAAGGTACAGCATACAGTCAACGATTTCCGATAATTGAAAATTGAATTCCTTCAAATCAGTATTCCCCGATTTAGGCTGAAGTAGTCAATAAACAACAGATTTGTCATCATCCCATCTGCATGTAAAAGAGAATTGGGCGGTTTGTTACCTCGTTCACAGGCAGATGGGGCGATGACAAATATGTTGTTTGTTGTCCGCTTCAGTCTAGTTCGAGGAATGATGCTGTATGTTGGTTTTGAATGAAAATATCACGTTCTCTGATTGCACGTCATTGACAAATATGAATTCGTCATTTATATATGTTTTCAAGTTGATGTTATTCAAAAACATTTGGAGTAGCTTCAATGTTAGAAGGTTGTTTTGGTAGTTTTATTAGTATTGCATAATTGATGATGTATTGGATGTCTTTTGTTGAAGATATAGTTGTTTCTCGCTGATTTTGCATGTGAATCAATTTTGAAGATTGAGGATTTCTTCCGCTACTAGATGTTTATTATGGTGACAGACTTTTCGCGTTTTTATGAGTGATATTTATTTTAATTTCATAATGAATGTTTGTAGGCAAATTGAATATAAAAAATCGATTTTCGTGTAATTCGTTACTTATGTGAAAGTACTTTGTTCTTTCGAGAGGGATTTTTTTCTTCCAGTGTATACCTGAAAGTAACTTCTATGCATGACCTACAAATCTTTGTAGAGTCTTATTTTAACTCAGTTGCACTCTACCATCCTTCGGAAGTTTCCCAAATTTTTTGTATAAAGATGGAAAAGTGGTCAGCTAAAAATCTTTTTTCTGATTTTGTTACTCAATTCTTCTAGTTCTGTTTAGTTCATTTAGTGCCTCAATATGTAATCCGCCATTTTGTAACTGACGTCATCTTTAATTTTTCAAAGTGTACGACTAATCTACTGAATACTACTGGAGTTTAATACCAACTCTAAACCGACACGTGTTTCATTCACCAAGTGATTATTTTCAAGAGGAATATCAAACTAAAGAACATGAATGAATCTCATGTTTATTTACATTTTTTTGGGGCTAGTAATTTTACATTTTGTTTTTTAAAATTTGTTAAGACCCTGCTATAGGCTCGTGCCTCTTCAGGGTTGTAAAGTACATACAATACTGTCCTTATTTATACAATGGATACCTCTGCTATGTACCTGCGTCTTAATTGTCTTAAATTAATTTTACATGTTGCCTTATCTACTACTCTAGAATTAATTTCACAATATTACTTTATCTAACAGTCAGGTAAATCTGATAATAAAATATTATTTCAACAAGCTATATAGTATACTGTTAGGTATTGTTCCAGCATCGTTATTCATAATATTATTGTTTACTTATTTCAACACTTTCATAGCCATCTATATATCTGTTGTTAACTTGTCTAACTAATCTTAATGAACTAAAGTCTACGGAATGGTTTTGTCGAAAATCTGCAGTCGCTCATCAATTTTGCATAGAAAAACTAAAATGATTATTTATTAGGTAGTCAACTACAATATTTAAAAAAATTAAATGCTCTGGTGTTTTTCACAAATATCTCTCACGTGCAATACAATATATAGATCTTTATAACTCAATAAATATAATTTTCAGATTCGACGAAGATGAGGTCGAACTGGATTCTGACACAAAAATTCAATGTGGGATGTGCTCCAAGGTCTTTTCCAACAAAAAGAAATTTGTGGAACACTCCATGAAATTAATGGGAGAACAGTATAGTTGCTGTAAATGTCACGCTAAGTTTAAAACTTGCATGCAGCTTTATCAGCATTACGAAACTCACAAAACCATCAATAGCGATGAAATTGTTATGGGAGACAATGACGAGGAGGTGACGTTAAATTTCACCGAGGACGACGAAGAAATTTTGGTTCAACCAAGCATTACTGAATCTAATGATTTGTTCTACATTCTAGACGATTCGTCTTATGTGAACGAAGTTGAAGTTGAAGTCGAAGAAGACCAGCCAACCGCTGGGGCACAGCCTAGACCTCGAAGAGAAACACTTGAAATTGTGAACTTGGAACACGGCTATGTGGTTTCGAATGTAGGAGGGTTCGTTGATGAAGAAGTGGAAGACGGTGAAGGCAACATCTTGATTACTAGACGGGTGGCGGATGCACGCAAGCCATCAACCAGTGAAACTATGTTATCATCCCCAAGGACTCGGAATCCGCAACCTAAGAAACGGCACGAAGTGCCAGATTTTTCAGCTACCAATTATCAGTACGTCAACGCTAATAATGACATCGAGGTTCCTCATTACAAGTGTCTGAGATGTGAACAATTGTTCATAAACAAGTTCGGTTTCTTTAGACATATCGAAAAGGGAAAGTGCTATATTAATAATTGCGACGTTTGCACCGATACGTTTACCAAAAATACAGATTTTTACGATCACTACTTGGCGGAGCACACAGATCGGGCTATTTGCAATTTCTGCTTCAGAACTTTCATGTACGAGAAGAACGTCAAGGAGCATATGTTGAGACATTTGGACCAGTTCAGACATCGATGTGAGGATTGCAACAAAGGATTTTATACGGTCAGGGAGTACAGAAACCATTACAAAAACAGGCACATGGGTATCAGGCACAAGTGTGAAGTTTGCGGTAGGAGCTTTGCCGATGAATACTACTTCAAACGGCACATCGCTACTCACGCCAAAGCAGCGAGTAATAAAGCAGCGGCGTCGATTTACAAGATGACCAATTAATTAGTCTATACTACCAAACTTCAATGCTGTCCGTCTGAGAAAAAATACTGACCGTAGGTACATTTGTATCAGAGTTATAGTTATCATAGGTCGCAGTCTATCGCAGTAAATCGTTGGTATAATAACGAATGGTATCATTATCAAGGTTTATACTTTTCTGCCTGTAACATCTAAAATAATACTTTCTGTATCTACCGTTTCTGAAGTGCATTCAGTTGAGAATTTCCTTCACAAATATATTCTCCAGTAAAATCTGTTAAAAATCATGTTTTGTCCTAATTTTCTAACGGATGTGTCGGGAGATTGATGTATGAAACGAATGACATAAGTGGAAAAAGTGTTACTATCTTATACCGCAGGAATGGTTTGTTCTAAAATAACAGTTACGAAACAAAACTATTTTGTAGGAAATTGTTATTTTTGTTTGTAAAGATATATTTCTTTTAGGGTTACTGATGTAATGACGACTCCTTTTTTGGCTTTGGTATAACAAAAAATAATGTTTGGAAATCAATAAATTTCAATTCAATCCTTGTAAGTTATTGTGATAACTTTAATTGATTGACAACTTTGGAAAATTACATTTTCATTGAAATGTTTAAAAACTCCAAAATAAACATTATCTTTACAAATGTAATTTTATCATTTGTGTCCTTATCATTTCGTTTTTTAATAAATTCATGAAAATACGATTGTGAATTGTTTATTTGAAAATAAATATTATTGTTAGAGTATCTCATTTTAACAGTCTGTGTTATTTTTTATCCTGAATCAAGTTACATTGTTTGTAGATATTATTTTGACATCAAACTTTATTATTTTATATTTACTAATGAAAAAAATTGTATGACAGGTATCATCTCAGTGCCCTGAAGAGATTAATATCAAATATGTATATTTCATACGTCAACTTCCTTACCCCATATATGTATAGCATTCAACCCTTACATTATCAAAATATGTTTCTTTTCAAATCTGACAAAATATATTTTGATTTGAAATTATATTAGTTGAGAATGAAATTCCATTAGATATTTTTCCGTATATTTTCGTTTTGCGTTTTCAAATGTGTTGAAATTTTGTTTGCATCATTTTTGAGACATTTTCTATCTAAATAACAAACCATGGCTAATGACAAAATGCTTTTCGATTGATAAAAGCAGAGTATATCGCCTTACTAGATCACTTCGCGTACCGCACTGTAACGTCCACTTGACTGTCTCGATATGCTCGAAGCTAGCGTTTAAATATCGTAATCGAATGCCTTAGAAATTTCGCTGAAGTTCTGTCGAAGTTTGTTACCATTATTCTCGCTGCTTCTCGAGTGGCGGGGAATCATCATACATCTCGCGCTCTTAGCTACGTCACCATTGGTTTATGGCTACCAGTGGCGGCTTGCGTTATTTTCATTCGTGCATGATTTACAATAGTTATTTTATAAATCAATTAGTTGATCAATTAATTAATTTAAATTATTGCGATGAGTATTTGTGATATCTTGAGTCGCAAATACGAAGTGACCGGAAGTTGAAACTAATTAGTTCTTGATGCTGACATTAATAAATATTTTACTGTGATTTTAAAAGCATTCAAATGCGTATGAATTTTCAACATTCATATGAATACTTGTGTTATTTGATAGATATTTCGTTTAATAAAAAAGTGATTGGTTCTCTTACACTCTTTTTATACCAAAGTTTTTTCCCATTTAACTTATTTCATGATCATAAAATATTTTTAGCACCACCTGGTATATTGCAACCCTATAAGAGTAAGAGAACGACCACGAGCACTTCCAATGGAGAATTTAAGTGTTACCTTCATTTACAAGTATGTTTACCTCTAGTCCCTTGATTTACAGGGTAACAATAAAGTTACGAAATGATCAAAAACTTGTTTTAAAACTTAGTATGTGTAATGCACGAATTATCAAAATAAGAAATGCGTTTTTCTTATTACTCCCATGTGATAATTTTTTGACTAATCTAAATGGGAAATAACAGGACATGTCATCAAGATCAATAATTTTTTCGCTAATTACTATGGGACAAATTTGAAAAAAATATTTTTGCGGACAAAAATATTGGTGTGTGAGTGCTTACGTATATAAAATAATTATCATGATGCCAATGGTTTGGGACTTCTGATTCAACTGTCAATTTTTTTTTCCTAATGGGGTGCCATGTAGGAATATATTCCTATTATGAATATGCAATTTTATTTTTGAATACGTAATAAAAATTTATTTTGTGATATTCCAATTAGTAATACGAATTAAAAATGATATACCGAATACACATTTTCAGGGACGAAATTTGAATGGAAAATTTTCATTTGTTTTCCGTTGTTTTCCGAGAAAACTTGAAATTTTTTATTTCAAGATAGCTCACTGGAGTACAAACAACGTATTTATAGCTATTTTGAATTCAATTTTGAAAAATTTTTTGATATTTTCATTGGAAAATATTCTTGCAAGTGATTATTTTATTTACTTACTGTTTGTTATTTTGAAAATATGTTCCCATAGTTGTTAGTTTTTTTCTTTATGACACCAAACAAAAGGTTCATACTTTGTTTGAAATTTGTAGTGTGTACAAAAATTGATGAAAACACCATATGAGAACACAAAAATCAAGAAGTACTATATATGATGCATTTTTATTATTATGTATCCATTTACAATTCAAAAACAATGTTGTTCATATTCTGTATTGAAACAAGTTACCGAAATTGAATACTTTTATTATATCTAATGTTCTATATATTTTTCGTCCCATTCATTGTTCATGAAATTAATCTTGAGTTTTTTTCTAGGAGATTCCAACATTCTTTTGAACTTCTATCAACACTAACGACTGACAAACGCAAGGAATTACTAGCGAAATTCAATATAAGAGAATGTTCTATCGAAATAGAGAGAATTAATTTCCAAAAAATTTTCATGGCTAGAAATGAAGTTCAATCAAAGAAGAAAGTGGTTCCTAAAAGGACTTTTACATGTTACATTTGTTGGCGAAAATTCGATTATTTTCATGAATTGAACATTCATAAATTAATTCACGTCCAAGAAAAAAAGAAAAGGGGGTCTCTGTCAAACAAGAAACAGCAGCCCAATAAGAACGATACGAAAAAGCACGCAATGAATAATTCTACGTCAGAGCCCGCACCTTACCGATGCGAGAATTGCGATGTCGAATTCCAAACAATCAACGATGTTAAATCACATCGCAAAAATAATTGCAGATTCAACTGCAGCGTCTGCAATCGTGTGTATAATACTGTTCATGGGTTTACGGTTCACATTCTACAGCACAAAATAAACTCTACGAAACCAAAATCTAACAAACAATTTGATTGTCCCGACTGTTCAGCTTCTTTTATAGACATAGTACAACTGAGAAGTCATAGTCTCATATCTCACAAGATTATGCCGAAAAAGGAAAATACAAATATCGAAGCCGAAGATGGAGAAGATAATTTTTCATGTGAGCAATGTTTCGATATATTCATGACAAAAACTGAACTAGATGAACACATGGAGTTTCATAAACAACTGGAGACGATTTCTGTTGAAGACGGTGACTTTATTGAAACAGTGACACGAAACGCTAACTCTGGAGGTGTTACCAGTGAATCTGATACTAGTGCGGAGAAACAAACTTCAAATAATAATGAATGTATTCCTGATAAAGAGAGTTTTACTTTCACTGAGAACATCGTTACCAAGTCTGAATTAGAGAGTCTGAATACATCTATAATAATTCCAAAAGAGGAGAATATTAATGACGAATTGGAAGATGTTGCTGTTCAGTACGACACTTCGTTATCTGTCAATAGTTCAGCGTCAAACTTCACCCAAGTCACGAAAAAAACATACACTGTTGTAAAGCCGACCAAATCCGTTCCATACACTCATTATAGATGCAAGAAATGCCAAAGAACTTACATGTTTTTGAGTTCCTTAGAAGACCACTATGAAAAGAGTTGTACGATGATTAAACATTGCAAAGTGTGTGGTTCTAAGTTCGAGAAAAATTTAAAATATCTTCAGCACGTGAAAAGTCACGTTGATTTTAATGTCTGCAAATATTGTTTTGAAACGGTGTCTGACAGACAGAAACTGGACACTCACATTTTAGGACATTTGAAACATTTAGATAATCTTTGTAAAATTTGTTTGAGAGCTTTTTCCACTCCTGATGAGTTTAGAATTCACCTACAAACACATTTGGATGCTTAACGGGAATGTTATGAGTTTATTTTTTTCAATTGTATCACCGACATAAGTCACATCACGTTGATATTTTATATTTACATTGTTTGTTATACGTTGAATAAAGGATCTGTATTTTAAAGGATGAAGACATTTTATTGGATTCAGATACTTTATCAAAAGTAATACCCTAAGACCTCAAAATGTA